>QRFJ01000419.1:167436-201701 GCA_006176705.1 Cocos nucifera
TTTTGCCCCTAGAAGTGTATTACAAGTGTCAGCCAATTCTGGCTTCTAGGGGCACATATATCTAACAATCTCCCACTTGTCCTAAAGCCAATTGGCTACAAGTCTAAGTCCCATCTTCTCAAGGTGGGCTTCGATCTTCTGCTGGCCCAACGGCTTTGTAAGTGGGTCTGCCACATTATCTGTGGAGTTGACTCTCTTGACCTCGACGTAACCCTTCTCGAAGGTAATCGCGGATGAGGTGGTATCGCCGCTCAATGTGCTTGGATTTCTGGTGAGACCTCGGCTCCTTAGCAAGGGCTATGGCGCCATTGTTGTCGCAGTATAGAGGAATGGCATCTGATGGCATTACTCCAATTTCTGCAGCAAACTTCTTGTACCAGAATGCTTCCTTTGCAGCTTCTGATGCAGCGATATATTCTGCTTCCATGGTGGAATCTGCTATCACCGTTTGCTTGGAACTCTTCCAGCTGACAGCTCCACCATTGCACACAAACAGACTTCCAGATGTCGACTTTCGATCATCTATATCGGACATGAAAATCCGAGTCTGTGTATCCCTGGACTTGGAGTTCTCCATTACCAAAGACCAACATCATATCCTTAGTTCTTCTCAAGTACTTAAGGATACATTTCACAGAAGTCCAGTGTTCTTCACCTGGATTTGACTGATATCTGCTTGTGACACTCACAGCATGGGCTATATCAGGTCGTGTACATAGCATGGCATACATGAGGCTCCCTATTGCAGAAGCATAAGGGATCTTGCTCATGCGTTCTATTTCCTCAGGTGTGCTAGGGGCACATCTTCTTGGAAAGATGAATACCATGTCTGAAGGGTATTAATCCCCTCTTAGAGTTTTCCATACTAAACCTCTTTAGTACTTTCCTCTATGTACATCTTCTGTGAAAGTCCTAGCAGCATCCTATTCGGTCTATCCCTATAGACCTTAATTCCTAGAATAAAGGATGCTTCACCTAGGTCTTTCATGGAGAATTCCTTGGACAACCATATTTTGACTGATGTCAACATGGGAATATCATTCCCAATAAGGAGGATGTCATCCACGTACAATACGAGGAAGACAACAGCGCTCCCACTGACCTTTTTGAAAACACATGGTTCCTCTTCATTTTTGATGAAACCAAACTTTTTGATCACATCATTGAAACGAGTGTTCCAGCTCCGAGATGCTTGCTTAAGTCCATATATGGACCTTTGCAGCTTGCAAACCTTGTGATCAGTATCACTGGATGTGAAACCTAGCGGCTGTTCCATATAGATATCTTCCTCAAGATATCCATTTAAGAATGCCGTTTTCACGTCCATTTGCCATATTTCATAATCGAAATAGGCTGCAACAGGCAAGCAATGTGCGGATGGATTTTAGCATAGCTACTGGGGAAAAGGTATCCTGATAGTCAATGCCTTCACGCATTGACTATAACCTTTTGCCACTAGTCTAGCCTTGAATGTCTCCACATTCCCATCTGCACCAATCTTTCTCTTGAAGATCCATTTACACCCAATAGGTACTATACCTTCTGGTGGATCTACCAAGGTCCAGACTTGGTTTGAGTGCATCGAGTCAATTTCTGACTTCATTGCCTCTAAGCCATTTCTCGGAGTCGATATCTGATATCGCCTCGTTGTAGGTTTTGGGATCATCACCATGAGCACCATTACCTACGAGGAACATTTTCCTCTACTTCCTCTGAAATAATACCTAAGTATCTTTCAGGGGGATGGAAAACTCTTTTCGATCTACGAGGTGGAGGAGGTAGTGTTCTTATTGGCTCAACCTGATTTGGTTCCAATTGGTCCTTAGCTCGTTGTACTTGTGAGACTTTCTCATCAAGCTTGATCTGCTTTCCAATGCCGCTATCTTGAATAAACTATTTTTCAAGAAAGATGGCATGTCGACTCACAATCACATTGTGGTCTTCTGGAATGTAGAAATAGTATCCTAATGACTCTTTAGGATATCCTATGAATCGAGCTCTAAAGGACCTAAACTCTAACTTGTCCGCTTGTTGTCTTTTGACATGAGCCGGACAACCCCAAATTCTGAGATGACTCAGACTTGGTTTCTTACCATGCCATATCTCATACGGTGTGGTAGGAACGGTTTTAGAGGGAACCCTATTCAGTAGATATATTGAAGTTAACAATGAATGTCCCCAAAGAAAATCAGGGAGGTCTGTGAAGCTCATCATGGATCGAACCATATCCAATAGAGTCCGATTTCTCCATTCTGAAACCCCGTTGAGTTGAGGTGTTCCTGGTGGAGTCCATTGAGAGACTATGCCATTTTTCTTAAGATAGTCTAGGAATTTCCCGGCTAAGGTATTCACCTCCTCGATCTGATCGAAGAACCTTAATGGGTTTTTCCAGTTTGTTTTTCTACTTCATGTCTGAATTCTTTGAACTTTTCAAAAGCTTCAGACTTGTGTCTCATAAGATACACATACCCATACCTAGACAGAATCATCGGATAAAGGTAATGAAGTAGACAAAATTGCCTCTAGCCGGCACATCAAATGGGCCGCACACATCAGTATGTACTAGGGCAAGGAAGATCTGTGGCCCTTTCCCCATGTCCTACAAAAGGGAGTTTAGTCATTTTGCCATGAAGACAAGATTCACAAATTGGATATGACTCGAAAGTCAATGGACTCAATAGCCCATTTTTCTCCAATTTGTTAATCCTATCTTCTGCTATATGACCTAATCTTAGGTGCCATAGATATCCTATCATTTGGACTATCCCTAGGTCATTTTTGGCATTCACATTTTGCTCGATAGTTAAAAATAGATACATCAATATGTAACTGATAAAGACCGTTAATAAGGAAACCACTTTGCAATTTTATTTCTTTCATAAAGAATGTTACAATGGTCCTTAAGAAAACTAATTACATAGCCTTCTAATGCTAAGGCATGAAACAGAAATCAAATTCCTGCTTGCTGCAGGCACATAATAACAGTCTTTTAAAACTAAGTCTAAACCAGATGGTAGTCGAAGAGGGTATGTTCCCACGGCCACTGCAGCAACTCTTGCTCCATTTTCGATGCATAGGATCATCTCACCATCCCTCAGCCTCCTGCTATCCTCAAGACCCTGCATAGAAGTGCACAAGATGAGCACTAGAACCAGAGTCAAGCACCCAACTGGATGCAGAAGAAACCGTAAGGTTAGACTCAATAACGAGCATACCTCCAGAAGGACCTTCCTTCTTGTTCTTTAGGGTGGCCAGGTAAGTAGGGCAGTTCCGCTTCCAGTGGCCGTCGCTTGTTGCAATGGAAATACTTTTCCTTTGTCAGCGGCCTTCTTCTTCAGCTCTTCTTTTTCTTCTTTTCTCCTTCCACCTTCTGCTTTTTCACAGACTTCTTCTTTCTTTCCAAAAGACTTTCTTTTGGAAGAAGTCCATTCCATAGCAAGAACTGAGCCTTTAGAACCTTTCATAGAAAGCTCAGCGGTAACCAGCATGTTCATAAGTTCGGCCAAGGAATTTTGAAGTTTATGCATATGGTAGTTCATGATGAACTGCCCATATGCATCAGTCAAGGATTGCAGAATTATATCATTCTGCAGATCCAAGTCCAACTTCACTCCGAGCTTCTCAAGCTCTTCCAAGTGTCCTTGATCATCATCAGACAATGATCTTGGACTGACTGCCCATCACGCATCTTAGCCTTAAAAAGTCATTTAGTGACTTGATACTTGGCTGCGCGACTCTGTTCACCAAACATCTCCTGCAGGTGAGCCAACATTTGGCGAGCAGTCCTGATATCTTCATGTTGGCACTGGAAGCTCATCAGACATCGAGCCCAACATGTAGTATCTGGCCTTATTATCTTCTTCGTCATCCATTTTTCCAGAGATGCTCTCTGTTCAGTGGATGGACGAGCTGGTAAGGTGGGAGGGTCCTGGTCCAATACATGAGTTAACTTCTCGGAACCCAAAATAATTTTGTAAGTTCCTGAGCCAATCTTTATAATTGGGTCCAGTCAGTCTATGTGGTGTCCAGGATACGTGCTAGTGGGTTGGATGCAGACATTTTCCTATAGAGAGTCAAAGATTTCTAGTTAGATATTGTAATTAAGACTTGAACCAATTTATTTAGAAATTTTATTTTTAAAATAAATTAGCTCCCACTATTTTCTCGGATCCCTACACTCCCTCTGTAGAGATGCAAAAATCTCCATGATTAATGATTTCTAGTGGGTGGTGCGGTCTCCACCAACTGACTCATCACCTCACCTAACAGTTATTGGTGATGGGTTAGCCAATGAGTGAACAACTCTTGTTCAATGATTCTCTAATCATGGTGCACCCAAACTTGGTCTCTAATTCATGAATCTCACCGTGTCCGAAAATATTGATCCACTCCTTAGTTAAGTCAGACCCACCATTTGCATAGACTTGGATTTCCTAATTGAGTCTCTCACCGTATCCGAAATATTGAGCCCAATCTCATCCTCCAGCCCATAGCATCCAATGCCTAATAGACATGGTTGCATCTTTCCGGTGCAACTGAGCCACTGTAACCAGTCGAGAACAATCAACCCCGGAAAGGGCCCGCACATCTACAATGGTGGAAGACCTTAGACTTAATCTTTTCTTAGGGAAGGATTTGATTTAGGTCTCATTAAACTAGACTTGACATAGTCATAACCATTATGACTAACCTAGTGGCATGGGTTAGCTCGGATTATTGACCACCTCAGATCAGAACTGAGTCAACAAATATGGCCAGGTAAGTGAGACCGGTGGAAGGGATATGCCATTAACTCGACAAGAATGCATTCGAGTCGAGTAGCTCCCAATTAAAAATCAGTCGATCGTATCTGCCAAACTTACCTTAGACACCAAATTATTGAGCCAGAACCAATTGGGTTAGCCTACAATCCAGACTCTAACCACTGAGCCTAATTAGGTCTTTAGCTTGATCGATCACTCACGTGACTCAATCTTGACCCAGACTTAATCCTATTAGGCTGGTCAATTTAAGCATTGTTGATCCCATCTAACCAACTCTTGATTCGGTTTGATCAACCGCTTAGACCTAATTGAGCTACCCAAGCCCGAACCCAATATTATGAATATGTCTTAGGTCTAAAATTCTCAATTTTAGACCTAATTAATATTTCATAATCTTAATTCTTAATTAAGTTTAGAGTTTATAAAAAAATATGTAAATAAGATTTTAGGATTTCAGGATCTAGGATTTTGCAGAAAATAAATTTTTAATTTCTGATTAAGGATAAACGCGCAGCACCCCTACACATCATAAGAACACCCCATCAGATAGAAGGAAAAGATCTTTAAATCCTATTTTATTCTTTTGACCGGACGACCAAGGGGAACGCTTTAATCAGAAATATAACTAATCTACAAAACTAATTAGATCTAAGCATATATCTCATATAAAAATTGATCTAATTAAAATATGTTTTACATACATCATATGTATCATATCATGCATATTTTTTAGATCTAAATTATCTCATAATTATCTAAAAAATTAAATTTAAATTTGATCACATCAAATAAAATTTAATCTAGACATTTTGTAGAACTATTTTACAACTAGTCTATACATGCAACTATCATATCTCATATGAATAAATTAAATTTAATTTATTTTCTATTTTAAGATCTGATTATAATATTTATAATATCAAAAAATAGTAAATAAATAGATCTCAAAATTATAATTAATTAAATAAAAATTATGATTATACTAGACTACACATAGAACAATTCTATTCCTCGTCTAGTTATGTATCTCATACATTTTAGATCTAGATTAATTAATTTTTCAGATCTAATCACATCTCATGTAATATCTAAAATCATTAATTTATCAGATTAAATTAGATCTAAATAAATTTTATGCAACCTGGCTTTGATACCACTTGAAGGGAGGAAATCTGATTTTCGGATTAGGTTCATTCAAATCTGATTGGATCGAGAGGCATATTTCAAGAGTTTTCTCTTAGATCCAAATTAGATCTAACACTTTTCAGATTTGATTTTATGATCAGATAAATAATAAAATTAAATTAAATTAAATCTAAATTAATGTTACCTTGTTTTGGGTAAATCGATTACCATTTGCTGATCCTACTGATTACCTGAGGTTCTGGATCTAGCCACGCAGGCGCCTGGCCTCTACCGGTATCCACTTAGGCTGGATCTAGAGATCTTCTCTTTTTCTTTTTTTCTCCAAAAATTAGATCTAAATCTGATTTTGAAGATCTTCAAAACTTCTTTTAAAGATGTGCTGCTGTCTCTTGTAGCAGGGCTGCCTTCTTGCTTTCTTGTCAGCCTTTCCTTGCTTGGATCGCACCAAACTGAATCTCAACATTCTTGAGCATGGAGTGAAGAGGGAGGGTCAGAAGATGGCATGAAGGAGGGAGAGGGGTGGTCTTGGGGTGCGGGCTAAGAGGAACTCTCAAAAGGTTGGGCGCAGATAGGGTTTATTTATAGACCCTGCTGCACCATGTAGTGCTGCATCATCTCGACCAATCGCATTGCTTCGTGCAATCAGATCTAAGTCTGATTGATGGGATGACATCACCTGATCCAATCAAATGAGAGCCTCATAAATTCATCCTTAGATAGCCCCTTAGACTGGTCAAAGTCTATAGGTAAGGGTCACCTAGTTTGAATCCAAGAAGCAACCTAGAGTCCCATCCGTATGGGACTCCAGTGTTTATCCACATGGGGCGCATGCCATCCTAGGCATGCACCCTCCATCTACTAGCCAAATGGTAGGTGGACTTGGTCAATAAATCTCTCCTATGGGTGCTCGACACATGGGAAGATGTCCAAGGGTTAAAGGTCAATGTTTGACCAAAGTCAAAGAACAAGAATTAGCAAGTGACGAAAAATGGTAGCTGTTGTCTCAAATTTATCTCATAAATTAAGACAACCCTTTTCTAATCTGGACAAGCTCCAGTCGAACTAAGTAAAGGTATCTAAGTGAGCCATTTGGCTCAGTTGAGATAACTTTTAATGATAAAAAAAGGAGAACGTTAAGTTCAATCATGTGCTAGCAAGATTTTCTTGAACCTAATTGAATCTAATTCAAATAAATTAAACTAGATTAGTCCAATCGATGATATCCAAATTCAAACTCTTATTCGTGTGATCTAGTTAGGTTTAGTTTTGTATGGTAATGGGATACATCATGATCTCCATCATCGACATCATCGAAACTTCTTTCGATGGATCAGAACTCTTCTGATTCAGACAATTGGAATGATCAATCATCTAAATCATTCTAATTGCTCCCAAAATCCACCAGTGATGCCTAGCAATATATGGTGGCAATCCATTGAAACTAAAAACTAATCTCTCGGTGTAGCTATTTGTGTGATTAAGTTCTTTTATCTTGAGCCTCGATCAAATTAGGGTTAAGGTGAACTCGTCAAACCCTAATTTCTATCATATGATTTAATCATTCAATTCAAGTTCGATGTGAAAACCTTAATAGAAACTCTTTCTATTATTTTACTCTCTACCATGGCCATGGGCTTATGGACTTGATTCTCATGATCATCATAGGGCTGCTCCTCTTCTACCGAGGTAGATAGATTTCCTCTTGGTGTAATTCAATTCCTACAATGAACATGCTATAGCCAACATACACCTCATGATTCTAAATAGCTAGGAGACTGAATCATGGTGTAGTCAAACTATAACACCCTCAAGGTGAACTATCGATGTACCTCAGATCAAAGAACTAGACACACCATTGTAGCTTCGAGTCTGTCATCGACAAGAAGGTAGGTTTCTTTATGACTACTCGAGGTGGTCCTGCTCAGTGCCCTCACTCTCTAACGAGTGCCTGTACTCTCTCTCTAATGTCTCTATACTGTAGACTTAAGATTCATCAACTATAAAGAAGCGATTGTACACTAACCTTCCGGATCAATCACCATTCTCATGACAATCCTACGGTCAGGAGCTTTTTATGAGTTAATAATGAAAATTCTTGTCTTAAATTTTCAACTCTTGAAAATAAGAATTATAATTACCATTAACTCAAGGGATGTATCACAGATACTAAATACACATATGTGATAGAAAATATCTCCTTGTATTATTTATAGTCAAAATTATAGTTTTGCTCCTAGAAGTGTATTACAAGTGTCAGCCAATTCTGGCTTCTAGGGGCACATATATCTAACAATTATTTGTACATTCTAGAAGATCATAATGTAATTATGAGTCGACATGCCATCTTTCTTGAAAAATAGTTTATTCAAGATAGTGGAATTGAAAAGTAGATCAAGCTCGATGAGAAAGTCTCACAAGAGCAATGAGCTAAGGACCAAATGGAACCAAATCAGATTAAGCAAATCCAATCACTACCTCCTCCACCTCGTAGATCAGAAAGAATTTTCCATCCTCTTGAGTGGTACTTAGATACTATTTCAGAGGAAGTAGAGAAAATATTCCTCACAGATATGGGGTTCATTGTAATGATCCCAAAATCTATAATGAGGCGATATCGAATATCGACTCCAAGAAATGGTTAAAGGCAATGAAGTCAAAAATTGACTCGATGCACTCAAACCAAGTCTGAACCTTGGTAGATCCACCAGAAGGTATAATACCTATTGGATGTAAATAAATCTACAAGAGAGAGATTGGTGCAGATGAGAATGTGAAGACATTCAAAGCTAGATAAGTGGCAAAAGGTTATAGTCAGCGCGAAGGCATTGACTATCAGGATATCTTTTTTCTAATAGCTATGCTAAAATTCATTCGCACATTACTTGCTGTTGTAGTCTATTTCAATTATGAAATATGGCAAATGGACGTGAACATGGTATTCTTAAATGGATATCTTCATGAAGATATCTATATGGAATAGTCGCTAGGTTTCACATCTAGTGATGCTGATCATAAGGTATGCAAGCTGCAAAGGTCCATATATGGACTTAAGCAAGCATCTCGAAGCTGGAATACTCATTTTAATAATGTAATCAAATTATTTGGTTTCATCAAGAATGAAGAGGAGCCATGTGTCTTCAAAAAGATCAGTGGGAACGCTGTTGTCTTTCTCGTATTGTACGTAGATGACACCCTCCTTATTGGAAATAATATTCTCATGTTGACCACCATCAAAATGTGATTATCTAAAGAATTTTTTATGAAAGATCTAGGAGAAGCATCCTTTATTCTAAGAATTAAGATCTATAGAGATAGACTAAACAGGATGCTAGGACTTTCACACAAGATGTACATAAAGGAAGTACTAAAGAGGTTTAGCATGAAAAACTCTAAGAGGGGTTTGGTATCCTTCAGACATGGCATTCATCTTTCCAAGAAGATGTGCCCTAGCACACCTGAGGAAATAGAACGCATTAGCAAGATCCCTTATGCTTCAACAATAGGGAGCCTCATGTATGCCATGTTATGTACACGACCTGATATAGCCCATGCTGTGAGTGTCACGAGCAGATATCAGTTGAATCTAGATGAAGAACATGTTAGATATGTGTACCCTAGAAGCCAGAATTGGCTGACACTTGTAATATACTTCTAAGGGCAAAATTGTAATTTTGATTATAAATAATAAAATGGATTATTTTCTATCACATAAGTATATTTAGTGTCTATGATACATCCCTTGAGTTAATGATAATGATAATTCATATTTTTAAGAGTTGAAAATTTAAGATATGAATTTTAATTTATTAACTCATAAAATGCTCCTGACCATTGGATCATCATGAGGATGATGATTGATCCAAAAGGTTAGTATACAATCGCTTCTTTATAATAGATGAGTCTTGAGTCCACGGTGTAGAGACACCAGAGCGAGAGTATAGATACTCGTTAGAGAATGAGGGCACTGAGTGTAACCACCTCGAGTGGTCTTAAGGAAGTCTACCTTCTCGTCGATGACTGACTCGATGCTGCAGTGGTGTGTCTGGTTCTTTGACCTGAGGTGCATCGGCAGTTCATCTTAAGGGTGTTATAGTTTGACTACAAGTAGTTACATCGACAGGTTCATTTTTAGTTTTGATGGGTTACCACCATATGCTGCTAGGTGTCACTGGTGGATTTTGTAAGCAATTAGAATGATTTAGATGATCGATCATTCCAGTTGTCTGAATCAAAAGAGTTCTAATCCATCGAAAGGAATTTCAATGATGTCGATGATGGAGATCATGACATATCCCATTATCATATAGAACTGAACCTAACTAGATCACACAAATAAGGATTTAGATCTGGATATCATCAATTGGATGAATCCAGTTCAATTGATTTGAATTAGATTTAATTAGGTTCAAGGAAATCGATTAGGTTCAAGGAAATCGTGCTAGCACTCGATTGAACCTAACGTTCTTCTTTTCTATCATAAATAAGTTGTCCTCAACTGAGCCAAAGGAGTTTGTGCTCAATCAGAGGTCCCTTCATACCTGGTCTGACTGGAGGTTGTCCAAGTCAGAAAAAGGTTGTCTTAATTTATGAGATAAATTTGAGACAATACCTACCATTTTTCATCACCTACCATTTCTTGTACTTTGACTTGGTCAAACATTGACCTTTGACCCTTGGACATCTGCCCATGTGTCATGCACCTATTGGAGAGCTGGTGGGGGCTTGTCCCCTCTGCTAGAAAATGGCAAGGAGAAGGGTGTGCACGCCAAGGGTGGTGTGCGCCCAAGTGGATAGGGATGCCTAGGAGTCCCATTGGACAAGGGACTCCAGGTCTCCTTTTGGATTCAAACTTAGAGTTGACCCTCACCTAAGAACTTTGACTGGTCTTAGGCGCCACTCTTAAGGAGGAATCCAGGGTCTCTCATCTGATTTGATCAGGGATTCATCCCACCAATCAGATTTAGATCTGATTTCACAAAGGGTTGTGATTGGTTGAGGGGAAGAGGAGTTGGATCAGCAGAGTCTATAAATAAGACCCTGCGCGCCCAATTTTTTAATAAGTTCCTCTTAGCCCATGCCCCAAGGCTGTCCCTCTCCTTCTCCATGCCACCATCTCCCTCTCTCTTGCTCTCCATGTCCAAAAAGTTTTGGACTTAGGTTGGTGCGAGATCAGATCAAGAAAGGCGATCAAAAAGCAAGAAGGCTGCGCTGCTGCAAAGGACGACTGCTGATCTTCAAAAGAAGTTTTGAAGATCCTCCAGATCAGATCCAGATCTAATTTTTGGAGGTGTGATAGAGAAGAAGAGGATCTCCAGATCCAACCCGAGTGGATACCGGTAGAGGCCAGGCGCTTGCGTGGCTAGATCCAGAACCTTCCGCTGCAATCAGGATCATCTAACAGGGTAATAGGATTACCCAAATCAGGTAAATTAAATTTGATTTAATTTATCTTAATTTTATTTTATTTATTAAAATAATAAGAATCAGATCTGAAATATATCAAGATCTGATTAGAATCAAGAGAAAAATTTTTGAAATATATCTCTTGATCTAATCAGATCTGAACGAACCTGGACCGGGAAATCAGGATTTTCCCTTCAACTGGTATCAGAGCCATGGTTCTAAAAAATTATTTAGATCTGATTTTAATTTTATTTTAATTAGAAAATAAAGTGATTTCAGATGTCACATGAGATGTGATCAGATCTGAAATCAGAAAAATTAAAAAAAAAAATTAAATGATTTGGATCTAAGATTAAATGAAGATATGCATGACTAGTTCTAGAATAGAATAGTTCTATAGAATAGTTTTGCATGTTTTTGATTTAATCTGATTAAATCATATTTTAGATCTTCTTATTTACTATTTTTTGATATTATAAGTGTTATAATAACATCTGATAAAAGCAAATAAAAAAATTATTTAATTTTAAATATCATATGAGATATGATAGATGCATGTCTAGACTAGTTGTAGAATAGTTCTACATAATTGTCTAGATTAGAATTTATTTTGATTAGATCAATTTAAATCTAATTTTTTAGATTATTATGAGATAATTTAGATCTGAAAAACATGCATGATTTGATACATGAGATGTATGCAAAATATGCCATGTTGATTAGATCTAATTTGTATATGAGATATATGATATAGATCTATAACTGTTTTGTAGATATTGAATGTTCCTGATTAAGGCGTTCCTCTTGGCCGTCCGGTCATAAGAACGAAGAAGGGTTTAAAGGCCCTCTCTTCCCATTCGATGGGGTGTTCTTATGATGTGTAGGGGTGCTGCATGTTCGTCCTTAATCAGAAACCCAAAACTTACTTTCTGCAAAACCCTAGATCCTGAAACCCTAGGATTTATTGTGCATATTTTGTTTATGAACCCTAACTTAATTAAGAATTAAGTTTATGGAATATTAATTAGGTCTAAAATTGAGAATTTCAGATCTAAGACATATTCATAATACTGGGTTCGGGCTTGGGTAGCTCAATTAGGTCTAAGCGGTTGATCAAACCGAATCAAGAGTTGGTTAGATGGGATCAACAATGCTTAAATTGACCAGCCTAATAGGATTAAGTCTGGGTCAAGATCGAGTCACGATGATCAAGCAAGACCTAATTAGGCTCAGAGGTTAGAGTCTGGATTGTAGGCTAACCCAATTGGTTCTGACTCAACAATTTGGTGTCTAAGGTAAGTTTGGCACATAGACGACCGACTGGTTTTTAATTGGAAGCTACTCGACCTGAATGCGTTCTTGTACGAGTTAATGGCATATTCCTTCCACCGGTCTCACTTACCTGGCCATATCTGTTGACACAGTTCTGATCTGAGGTGGTCAATAATCCGAGCTAACCCATGCCACTAGGTTAGTCATAATTGTTATGACTAAGCCAAGTCTAGTTTAATGAGACCTGAATCAATTCTCCCTAAGAAAAGATTAAGTCTGAGGTCTTCCACCATTGTAGATGTGCGGGCCCTTCCCGGGGTTGATTGTTCTCGGCTGGATACAGTGGCTCAGTTGCACCGGGAAGATGCAACCATGTCTATTAGGCATTGGATGCTATGGGCTGGAGGATGAGTTGGGCTCAATATTTTGGATACGGTGAGAGACCCAATTAGGAACCCAGTCTATGCAAATGGTGGGTCTGACTTAACTAAGGAGTGGATCAATATTCCGGATACGGTGAGATTCATGAATTAGAGACCAAGTTTGGGTGCACCATGATTAGAGAATCATTGAACAAGAGTTGTTCACTCATTGGCTAACCCATCACCAATAACTGTTAGGTGAGGTGATGAGTCAGTTGGTGAGACCGCACCACCCACTAGAAATCATTAATCGTGGAGATTTTCGCATCTCTACAGAGGGAGTGTAGGGATCCGAGAAAAATAGTGGGAGCTAATTTGTTTAAAAATAAAATCCCTAAATAAATTGGTCAAGTCAAAATTACAGTATCTAACTAGAATCTTTGACTCTCTACAGGAAAATGTCTGCGTCCAACCCACTTGGCACGTATCCTAGACACACATAGACTGACTGGACCCAATTATAAAGATTGGCTCAGGAACTACAAAATTATTTTGGGTTCAGAGAAGTTAACACATGTTTTGGACCAGGACCCTCCCACCTTACCAGCTCCATCCATCTGTTGAACAGAGAGCGTCTCTGGAAAAATGGATTGACGAAGATAATAAGGCCAGATACTACATGTTGGGCTCGATGTCTGATGAGCTCCAGCGCCAACATGAAGATATCGGGACTGCTCGCCAAATGTTGGCTCACCTGCAGGAGATGTTTGGTGAACAGAGTCGCGCAGCCAAATATCAAGTCACGAAATGACTTTTTAAGGCTAAGATGCGTGATGGGCAGTCAGTCCAAGATCACTGTCTGACAATGATCAAGGACATGGAAGAGCTTGAGAAGCTCGGTGTGAAGTTGGACTTGGATTGCAGAATGATATTATTCTGCAATCCTTGACTGATGCATATGGGCAATTCATCATGAATTACCACATGCATAAACTTCAAAATTCCTTGGCCGAGTTGAATGAATATGCTGGTTACCGCTGAGCTTTCTATGAAAGGTTCTAAAGGCTCAGTTCTTGCTATGGAACGGACTTCTTCCAAAAGAAAGTCTTATGGAAAGAAAAAGAAGTCTGTGAAAAAGCAAAAAAAAGAAGGATCAAAGAAGAAGAAGAAGCAGAAGCCGAAGAAGAAGGTCGATGGCAAAGGAAAGTGTTTCCATTGCAACAGCGACGGCCATTGGAAAGCGGAACTGCCCTACTTACCTGGCCACCCTGAAGAACAAGAAGGAAGGTCCTTCTGGAGGTATGCTCGTTATTGAGTCTAACCTTACGGTTTCTTCTGCATCCAGTTGGGTGCTTGACTCTGGTTCTAGTGCTCATCTGTGCACTTCTATGCAGGGTCTTGAGGATAGCAGGAGGCTGAGGGATGGAGACATGATCCTACGCGTCGGTAATGGAGCAAGAGTTGCTGCAGTAGCCGTGGGAACATACCCTCTTCGATTACCATCTGGTTTAGACTTAGTTTTAAAAGACTGTTATTATGTGCCTGCAGCTAGCAGGAATTTGATTTCTGTTTCATGCTTAGCACAAGAAGGTTATGTGATCACCTTCTTTAAGGACCATTGTAACATTCTTTATGAAAGAAATAAAATTGCAAATGGTTTCCTTATTAATGGTCTTTATCAGTTACATATTGATGTACCTATTTTAACTATCGAGCAAAACGTGAATGCCAAACGACCTAGGGATAGTCCAAACGACAGATATCTATGGCACCTGAGATTAGGTCATATAGCAGAAGATAGGATTAACAAATTGGAGAAAAATGGGCTATTGAGTCCATTGACTTTTGAGTCATATCCAACTTGTGAATCTTGTCTTCAAGGCAAAATGACTAAACTCCCTTTTGTTGGACATGGGGAGAGGGCCACAGATCTCCTTGCCCTAGTACATACTGATGTGTGCGGCCCATTTGATGTGCCGGCTAGAGGCAATTTTGTCTACTTCATTACCTTTTCCGATGATCTGTCTAGGTATGGGTATGTGTATCTTATGAGACACAAGTCTGAAGCTTTTGAAAAGTTCAAAGAATTCAGACATGAAGTAGAAAAACAAACTGAAAAACCCATTAAGGTTCTTCGATCAGATCGAGGAGGTGAATACCTTAGCCGGGAATTCCTAGACTATCTTAAGGAAAATGGCATAGTCTCTCAATGGACTCCACCAGGAACACCTCAACTCAACGGGGTTTCAGAATGGAGAAATCGGACTCTATTGGATATGGTTCGATCCATGATGAGCTTCACAGACCTCCCTGATTTTCTTTGGGGACACTTCATTGTTAACTTCAATCTATTTACTGAATAGGGTTCCCTCTAAAACCGTTCCTACCACACCGTATGAGATATGGCACGGTAAGAAACCAAGTCTGAGTCATCTCAGAATTTGGGGTTGTCCGGCTCATGTCAAAAGACAACAAGCGGACAAGTTAGAGTTTAGGTCCTTTAGAGCTCGATTCATAGGATATCCTAAAGAGTCATTAGGATACTATTTCTACATTCCAGAAGACCACAATGTGATTGTGAGTCGACATGCCATCTTTCTTGAAAAATAGTTTATTCAAGATAGTGGCATTGGAAAGCAGATTAAGCTTGATGAGAAAGTCTCACAAGCAGAACGAGCTAAGGACCAAGTGGAACCAAATCAGGTTGAGCCAATAAGAACACTACCTCCTCCACCTCGTAGATCGGAAAGAGTTTTCCCATCCCCCTGAAAGATACTTAGGTATTATTTCAGAGGAAGTAGAGGAAATGTTCCTCATAGGTAATGGTGCTCATGGTGATGATCCCAAAACCTACAACGAGGCGATATCAGATATCGACTCCGAGAAATGGCTTAGAGGCAATGAAGTCAGAAATTGACTCGATGCACTCAAACCAAGTCTGGACCTTGGTAGATCCACCAGAAGGTATAGTACCTATTGGGTGTAAATGGATCTTCAAGAGAAAGATTGGTGCAGATGGGAATGTGGAGACATTCAAGGCTAGACTAGGTGGCAAAAGGTTATAGTCAACGCGAAGGCATTGACTATCAGGATACCTTTTCCCCAGTAGCTATGCTAAAATCCATCCGCACATTGCTTGCTGTTGCAGCCTATTTCGATTATGAAATATGGCAAATGGACGTGAAAACGGCATTCTTAAATGGATATCTTGAGGAAGATATCTATATGGAACAGCCGCTAGGTTTCACATCCAGTGATACTGATCACAAGGTTTGCAAGCTGCAAAGGTCCATATATGGACTTAAGCAAGCATCTCGGAGCTGGAACACTCATTTCAATGATGTGATCAAAAAGTTTGGTTTCATCAAAAATGAAGAGGAACCATGTGTTTTCAAAAAGGGTCAGTGGGAGCGCTGTTGTCTTCCTCGTATTGTACGTGGATGACATCCTCCTTATTGGGAATGATATTCCCATGTTGACATCAGTCAAGATGTGGTTGTCCAAGGAATTCTCCATGAAAGACCTAGGTGAAGCATCCTTTATTCTAGGAATTAAGGTCTATAGGGATAGACCGAATAGGATGCTAGGACTTTCACAGAAGATGTACATAGAGGAAGTACTAAAGAGGTTTAGTATGGAAAACTCTAAGAGGGGATTAATACCCTTCAGACATGGTATTCATCTTTCCAAGAAGATGTGCCCCAGCACACCTGAGGAAATAGAACGCATGAGCAAGATCCCTTATGCTTCTGCAATAGGGAGCCTCATGTATGCCATGCTATGTACACGACCTGATATAGCCCATGCTGTGAGTGTCACAAGCAGATATCAGTCAAATCCAGGTGAAGAACACTGGACTTCTGTGAAATGTATCCTTAAGTACTTGAGAAGAACTAAGGATATGATGTTGGTCTTTGGTAATGGAGAACTCCAAGTTCCAGGGATACACAGACTCGGATTTCATGTCCGATATAGATGATCGAAAGTCGACATCTGGGAAGTCTGTTTGTGTGCAATGGTGGAGCTGTCAGCTGGAAGAGTTCCAAGCAAACTGTGATAGCAGATTCCACCATGGAAGCAGAATATATCGCTGCATCAGAGGCTGCAAAGGAAGCATTCTGGTACAAGAAGTTTGCTGCAGAAATTGGAGTAATGCCATCAGATGCCATTCCTCTATACTGCGACAACAATGGCGCCATAGCCCTTGCTAAGGAGCCGAGGTCTCACCAGAAATCCAAGCACATTGAGCGGCGATACCACCTCATCCGCGATTACCTCGAGAAGGGTTACGTCGAGGTCAAGAGAGTCAACTCCACAGATAATGTGGCAGACCCACTTACAAAGCCGTTGGGCCAGCAGAAGATCGAAGCCCACCTTGAGAAGATGGGACTTAGACTTGTAGCCAATTGGCTTTAGGACAAGTGGGAGATTGTTAGATATATGTGCCCCTAGAAGCCAGAATTGGCTGACACTTGTAATACACTTCTAGGGGCAAAATTATAATTTTGACTATAAATCAATAAAATGGGTTATTTTCTATCACATATGTGTATTTAGTGTCTGTGATACATCCTTTGAGTTAATGGTAATGATAATTCATATTTTCAAGAGTTGAAAATTTAAGACATGAATAATCATTATTAACTCATAAAATGCTCCCGACCATAGGATCATCACGAGGATGGTGATTGATCCGGAAGGTTGGTGTACAATCGCTTCTCTTTAGTAGATGAGTCTTGAGTCTACGGTGTGGAGACACCGGAGCGAGAGTACAGGTACTCGTTAGAGAACGAGGGCACTGAGCGTGACCACCTCGAGTAGTCATTAGGAAGTCTACCTTCTCGTCAATGACTGACTCGATGCTGCAGTAGTGTGTCTGGTTCTTTGACCTGAGATGCATCGGCAGTTCACCTTGAGGGTGTTATAGTTTGACTACACCATTACTCGGTCTCCTAGCCATATGGAACCCTGAGGTGTATGTTGGCTATAGCATGTTCATTGTAGGAACTGGATTGCATCAAGATGGAATCTATCTACCTCGGTGGTAGAGGAGCAGCCCTATGATGATCATGAGAATCAAGTCCAGAAGCCCATGGCCATGGCAGAGTGAAATAATAGAAAGAGTTTCTATTTAGATTTTCACATTGGACTCGAATCGAATGATTACATCATATGACAGAGACTAGGGTTTGACGAGTTCACCTTAACCCTAATCTGATCGGGGCTCAAGATAGAAGAACTTAATCACACAGGTAGCTGCACCAAGAGGTTCGCATTCAGCTCTGATGGGTTGCCACCATATACTGCTAGGTGTCACTGGTGGATTTTGGGAGCAATTAGAATGATTTAGATGATCGATCATTCTAGCTGTTCGAATCAGAAGAGTTCTGATCCATCGAAAGGAGTTTCGATGATGTCGATGATAGAGATCATGACATATCCCATTACCATACAGAACTGAACCTAACTGGGTCACACAAACAAGGGTTTGAATCTGGTGATCATCAATTGAACTGATCTAGTTCAATTGATCTGAATGAGATTCAATTAGGTTCAAGGAAATCGTGCTAGCACTCGATTGAACCTAACGTTCTTCTTTTACTATCATAAATAAGTTGTCCTGACTGAGCCAAAGGAGTTTGTGCTCAATCAGAGGCCTTCATATGGTCTGACTGGAGGTTGTCCAAGTCAGAAAAGGTTGTCTTATTTTGAAGATAAATTTTGGTCACACCTGCCATTTCTTGTCTTTGACTTTGGTCAAAAGTGTACCTTTGACTGGTCAAATGTTGACCATTGACCCTTTGACTTTTGACCACATGTGTCATGCACCTATTGGAGAGCTGGTGGGGGCTTGTCCCCCTGCCAGAACCTGGCAAGGAGAGGGCGCACGCCAAGGGTGGCGTGAGCCCAAGTGGAGGCGCCTAGGAGTCCCATTGTTGGACAAGGACTCCATCTCCTTTTGGATTCCAAATAGAGTTCTCACCTAAGACTTTGACCAATCTTAGGAACCACCTTAAGGATGGAATCTAGGGTCTCTCATCTAAGGATTGGAATCCAGGGATCTATATCCCACCAATCAGATTTAGATCTGATTTCACAAAGCAAATGATTGTGATTGGGGTTGAGAGAAGGAGTTGGATCACAGCAGAGTCTATAAATAAGACCCTGTCTGCGCCCAACTTTTTAATAAGATTCTCTTAGCCAACACCCAAGGCTGCCTCTCCTCTTTCCTTCTCCATGCCACCATCTCCTTCTCTCTTGCTCTCCACGTCCCAAAGGAAGTTTTGGGCCTTCAGGATTAGTGGTGCGATTCAGATCAAGAAAAGGCGATCAAAAAGCAAGAAGGCTGCGCTGCTGCAAAAGGACGACTGCTGATCTTCAAAAGAAGTTTTGAAGATCCTCCAGATCAGATCCAGATCTAATTTTTGGAGAAAAGATAGAGAAGAAGAGAAGATCTCCAGATCCAACCCGAGTGGATACCGGTAGAGGCCAGGCGCTTGCGTGGCTAGATCCAGAACCTTCCGCTGCAATCAGGATCATCAACAGGATAATAGGATTACCCAAATCAAGGTAAAATTAATTTGATTTAATTTAATTTAATTTTTTTGTTTATCAGATCATAAAATTAAATCTGAAAAGTGTCAGATCTGATTAGGATCTAAGAGAAAATTTTTGAAATATGCCTCTCGATCCAATCTGATCTGAACAAACCTGACCCGGGAAATTTAGGATTTTTCTTCGGAACACTGGACTTCTATGAAATGTATCCTTAAGTACTTGAGAAGAACTAAGGATATGTTGTTGATCTTTTGTAATGGAGGACTCTAAGTCCAGGGGTTTATAAACTCAAATTTTATGTCCGACGTAGATGATTGAAAGTTGACATCTGGGAGTCTATTTGTGTGCAATGGTGGAGCTGTCAGTTGAAAATATTTCAAGCAGATAGTAATAGAAGATTCCACTATGGAAGCAAAATACATCGCTATGTCAGAAGCTACAAAGGAGGCATTCTAGTACAAGAAGTTTGCCATAGAGATCGGAGTGATGCCATCAGATGTCATTCCTCTTACTGCATCAACAATGGCACCATAGCCCTTGCTAAGGAGCCGAGGTCTCACCAAAAATCCAAGCACATCGAGCGGTGATGCCATCTCATCCTTGATTACCTCGAGAAGGGATACATTGAGGTCAAGAGAGTCAACTCCGTAGACAATGCGGCAGACCAACCTACAAAGTTATTGGGCCAACAGAAAATCGAAGCCCACCTTGAGAAGATGGGACTTAGATTTATAGCCAATTAGCTTTAGATCATGTGGGAGTTTGTTAGATATGTGTGCCCTAGAAGCCAGAATTGGCTGACACTTGTAATACACTTCTAGGGGCAAAATTATAATTTTGATTATAAATAATAAAATGGATTATATTCTATCACAAATGTGTATTTAGTGTCTGTGATACATCCCTTGAGTTAATGGTAATGATAATTCTTATTTTCAAAAGTTAAAAATTTAAGACAAGAATTTTCATTATTAACTTATAAAATGCTCCAGATCGTAGAATCATCATGAGGATGGTGATTGATCCGAAAGATTGGTATACAATCACTTCTTTATAGTAGATGAGTCTTGAGTCTATGGTGTGAAGACACTGGAGCGAGAGTACAGGTACTCGTTAGAGAACGAGGGCACTGAGCATGACCACCTCGAGCAGTCATAAGGTAGTCTACCTTCTCATTGATGACTGACTCGAAGCTGCAGTGGTGTGTCTAGTTCTTTGACCTAAGGTGCATCGGTAGTTCACCTTGAGGGTCTTATAGTTTGACTACACCATGACACGGTCTCCTAGCCATTCAGAACCCTGAGGTGTATGTTAGCTATAGCATGTTCATTGTAGGAATTGGATTGCACCAAGAGAGAATCTATCTACCTTGGTGGATGAGGAGCAGCCCTATGATGATCATGAGAATTAAGTCCATAAGCCCATGGCCATGGCAGAGTGAAATAATAGAAAGAGTTTCTATTAAGGTTTTCACATCGGACTTGAATCGAATGATTAAATTATATGATAGAAATTAGGGTTTGACAAGTTCACCTTAACCCTAATCTAATCAGAGCTCAAGATAGAAGAACTTAATCACACAAGTAGCTGCATCAAGAGGTTCATTTTTAGTTTTGATGGATTGCCACCATATACTGCTAGGTGTCACTGGTGGATTTTTGGAGCAATTAGAATGATTTAGATGATCGATCATTCTAATTGTCTGAATCAGAAGAGTTCTGATCCATCGAAAGGAGTTTCGATGATGACGATGATGGAGATCATGACATATCCCATTACCATATAGAACTAAACCTAATTGGATCACACAAATAAGGATTTGGATTTGGATATCATCAATTGGACTAATTCAGTTCAATTGATTTGAATTAGATTCAATTAGGTTTAAGGAAATCGTGCTAGCACACGATTGAGCCTAACGTTCTTCTTTTATTATCATTAAAAGTTATCTTGACTGAGCCAAATGAGTTTGTGCTCACTCAAGTACCTTTACTTGGTCTGACTGGAGCTTGTCTAGGTCAAAAGAGGATAGTCTTAATTTATAAGATAAATTTGAGACAACACCTACCATTTTTCATCACCTGCTAATTCTTGTCCTTTGACTTTGGTCAAATGTTGATTTTGATACTTAGACATCTGCCCATGTGTCATGCATCTATTGGAGAGCATATAGGGGCTTGTCCCCTTGCTAGAATTTGGAAAGGAGGGGGTGCACACGTAGGGAGGCATGTGCCCATGGATAGGGACGCCTGGAGTCCCATATGGATGGGACTCCAAGTTGCTTCTTGGTTTCTACTTAGGTGGCCCATAACTATAGACTTTGATCAATCTTAGGCACCATCTAAAGATGAATTAAAGGGGATCTCATCTGATTGGATCAGGTGATGTCATCCCATCAATCAGATTTAGATCTGATTACATGAAGAAACATGATTGGCCGGGATGATGTGGCACTGCATGGCGCAGCAAGGTCTATATAATCCCTGTCTGTGCCTAACTTTCATAGAGTTTCCTTCTAGCCATGCCCTAAGGCTGTCCCTCTCTCTCCTCTATGCCATCCTCTAGTCCTCTCTCTCCTCTCCATGCCCAAGGCAAGTTGGGCTCCAATTTGGTGCGATCCAGGCAAGAAAAAGCTGACGAGAAAGGAAGAAGGCAGCACTGCTGTAGAGACGACAGCGGATCTTCAATAAAGAGTTTTGAAGATCCTCCAAATCAGATCTAGATCTAATTTTTGGAGAGGTGATAAAGAAGGAGAAGATCTCTAGATCCAACATGAGTGGATATCGGTAGAGGCCAAGCGCTTGTATGGCTAGATCCAGAATCTCAGGCAATCAATAGGATCATCAAAAGATAATCAGATTATCCAACATCAAGGTATAAATTAAATTATATTTAATTTATTTTTATTTTATTTATTAGATCTATAAAATCAGATCTGAAACATCTCAGATCTGATCTAGATACATGAGAAAAATTTTTGAAATATCTCTCTTGATCCGATCAGATCTGAACAATCCTGATCCAAAAAATCAGGATTTCTCCTTCAACAGTTTCGGCAATTAACACACTAGCATCGAAGCTCTTTAAATTCGAGATGAGTTTGAGAAGACAGTCCTTCGGCTTTCCCTCCGCAACACTACCCCAAGCATGGTGCAATTAAGGATTCACCCATAGCCACTACTCTATCATGATGAGTGAGACATGCGGCACCTACGGTCTGACCGAACAGGATCTGCCATCATAACCATATCAGGCTCCCCATAGCTATTTAAGGCCTTCTCCCATCTTTGAAATCCATTCTTGCCTGCGTCTTCTTCTTCCTTCGACACCTACTCTTCTTTCGACCAAGATTTTCAATTCCTCCCTTTGTCGTCCTTGGTTCTAGGCATTCCTTCGTCCGATTCTCCCCGCACCCATCATCTCTTTGTCATTCTTAATTAACTTAGATCAGCCTCTCAACACCTATTTTCAATTGCTCTTGCCTCTTTTACTTCTTGTTCTTTTGGTTCTCCATACAAGTTTTTGCACTTCATTTTTTCTTACATTTCAGGAGCTTTTTGGGGGTTTACTTCGATCCGTATGTCTCCTGAAACTATTCAATCCATCGATTCTTGGAGCACATCTGGATCGGCCTTCCTAGACCCCGCCCCCTCGACCAAGGTTGAGCCTAAGAACATGTCCCATCAGTCTTTCATTTTGGACACCATCCATTCTATCCTTACTCTGAATGACCTCTCCCTAATCAGAATACTGTATGGCATCCCGTCGGAGTACGACCTTGAGATCCTTGGGTTAGATGACCGTGCTAGTTTGCCTCTGGTAGATCGATTTTGTTTGTATCTAGAAGTCTTGCATGTCGGGCTTCGACTTCCACCTCCTTCTTTGTAGTCATCCTATTTTGCTTTTTGAACATCTCCTTTACCTCTGTAGTATCGAACTCCTTTTGGTTCATAATCGACTTCTTTTCCCTTTATTGCCTAGCCAAAGTTCAGCCAACAGTCTCGTTGTTCCAAAATTTCTATACCTTTAAATGTCATCCTTTTGTAAAGGACTGATGGTACTTCTTTCCTCAGTTCGATAAGAAGAGGTTGCTGAAAGGTGCTCCTTCTTACATTCATAACTAGAAGAAGTACTTTTTCATTCGATGCCTAACCTTGTTGCTTGACCTTCCTCCTTGGAGCTTCCTTAAGGAATCTATCCATCGAGCCCCTAGCATGGACAAAGCTGACCTCGAGTCTTCTAACAAACTCAAGGCATACAAAGCTTTCGGTCTCCCCAAGAGTTTGAAGGAATAGATCTTGTTTAACCTTGGCCTGAGCCCCCTTGATCCTGTTGGTATTAAGTACATTTATATACATGTATGGACTTATGAAATTTGATGCATATCTCTACTGATCGTGACCTTTTTTTGCTATAGAAATGGACACTGATGCCGCATGAAAGATCGCCAAGGGCCTTTGTGCCAAGAAGAGAAAGGGGGTGGCCCCAGACGAAAGCTCAAAGAGGGTGAAGGTCGGCGGCCCATGTTTTGAGGTCCCAAATATCCCCACGGTCGCTCTCGAAATCATTTCGAGCATCGAGGTCCTTTCAATCACCAGAGGCAACATCAGAGGTGAGGACCCTTGATCTCTCGCACCCTTGGGTCTCCCCGCTGGAGGGTCGGTGCCGGAGCCCCTCATCAAGAGGGTCAGAGGGGTCGAAGATGACAAGAAGAAGAAGAGGACCGCTGTTATGAAGGTGGTCCAAAACGCTCATCCAAGTGGGTCGAGCAACAGTGACGGTGACGATCTGAGGGTGGACCCCTTCGGCAATCTAGAGATCATCTACGATCTAACCAACAAATTCACCATGCCTGAAGAGGTGGACCGCCTAGCCGACCTTGATCGACATAGTTCGTTTTGGAATCCCTTGGAACCTTCCTCAAGGGAGTCATCTTGCCATATTTTCCTTTCATCATATATACGTAATTATCATTATTATTTTTTATCTTACCGTGACTCGTCCATCATAGTCGGGCCATCACATACTGGCCCACCTCAAGAGAATAAATCGTCAGGAGGCGAAAGCATTGAAGGTCCAAGGGGACGTTCGGGCCGAGGTCGATAGCTTGCGAGGGAAGGTCACCGAGGTCGACCACCTTGGGGAGGAGAAGGTGGTGGAAATTGAGAATCTCTACGGGGTGCTTTGGAAGGAGGAGCTCATCTCGACTAGGCTCAAGACCGCATTAGCTTTGGAGGAGGGGAAAAAGAAGGAGGTCGAGATTAGAGTCGCCGAGTTGGAGGCTCAAATATCGAAGTCCATTTCGAAGGTGGCAGCCCGAGCCGTGGAGGAGTTCAAAGCCTCCAAAATGAAGGACTTGAATATTGCATTTGGCTAAGAGGCGTTCATAAAGGGCTTCAAACTCTGTGAAGGCAGGATGGCCCGAAGGTTTTCTAAGCTTGACCTCAACTTCCTAGAAGAGGAGTCCGATAAAGAAGCGGGGCCATTCGATGCCGCAACCGACTTCTCTCCCGTCGAAGTGGTCCCTGAATCCTCCAAGCCTACTGTTGAGATGCCCAAGCCCATGGAGGAGCCCAAGGTCACCACCAAAGCACTGATCGAACCTGCTCCCAAGCCCACAGCTATCCCTGAAATGTCGAGCTCCTCCACTGCTTCTCTTCCAGATATCGGGGGTCTTTGATAGTTGTATTTTTTTTTCTTTTTTGCTTTGCTTTGTACCTGCTAATTCTTAGTTAAATGAAAGAGAATTCACTTTTGTCTATGTCTTTCTTTATATTGGTGTTGTGCCATGTGTTATCCAGAATCCCTCTAATAATCAGAGCCATAACCTGCCATCTCCAATCGATGCCGACCCCTTACCTCAAAAAGTTTCATTGAAACCTTTAATAAAAAGCTTAAAAAAAGAAGTCCACCATCTGAAGAGGAAGTTGAAGAAGATGGAGGATGACCTTCAAGCTTTTCGGAGGAATGCTTCGAAGGTGACCAAGGAAGTTACTCGCCTCCAAAATTTACACATGAAGGACTCTGCGAGCTTCAGTATTCGAAAGGGCAGCTTCAAGAAGGAGATCACCGAGCTCAAGAAAAATATTACTAATAAATCTTGGGCACTGATGGTGAAGATCAGCTCTCTCGAAGTCGATCTTAAGACGGTGAAAGAGAAGATCCATCTGCTGGAGGGGAGCTCTCCGTGGTCTTCTGACAAGGCTCGATATGAGTGGGATTGGTCAAAGAGATTTTTCGTACTCTAGAAGCAACTGCATGATGTCAAGCTCACTTATGATACCTATCGATTGGGTTAGAGCGAGAGGATATCCCAGCTTGAGCAAAGGCTTCATGCTGCTAACAGCGAGGTAATCTAGCTCTAAAAATAAATCAATGATAGTCATCAATCCGGTAGGACTCTAGATGAGCTTTCGAAAGTGGTGGGAAGGGAGAAGACTGAGATTCAATGGTTGAGGATCTAGCTGTCGTACGAGCAGCAAGCCATCAAGGATGCGGAGGCCAAGTCTGAAGTCTTAAAGAAGCAGCAACAAGAGCTCGAAAGCAAATTCCAACATGCCAATAGGATATACGTAGATAGTCTATATAAGAAGAAGGAGCTTGAGGAGGAAATCCTTAGGCTGAAGCAGTCTCTTGTAATGGTGGGGTCGACAGTCCGAAGTTTGAGGGTTTCGGGTCTTCTTAGGACTTTATCATTTTTTTCTTTTCCTTTTTTGTACATGGTCTCATGGACCTTCACTTTGTAATGAACTTCGATTTTAATGAAGGAATATTTTCTTTGATCATCATTATGCTTTGTTTAGATTCAATGCCTATTGATTTTTCCATTTCTCTCTTTTGCTTTGACTTTCATTGAAATGATTGTCAAAAAAGTAGTTTTTCTCCTATCTTTTTATAACCGAAGATTTTTTACCTACTCTGGGATGATTTTATCCTTTCATGTTTGACTCCATCGATTTTCCTTCATTCTTTTGTCAAGATGAGGTCCTTCCTCCTGCCTTAGATAATCGGAGGTCTTTGTTTATGTCAGGATGTGGTTCCCTCTTGCTCTTTTCATGGTAGTAGGGGCACAGTTAGGCCATTGATAGGACCTCTCCTCTCATCTCATCTTCGGTTAACGAGATCTTTATTTTGCTCATGTTAGGATAAGGTTCTCCTCCTGCTCCTAACAGAACTGTAGAGGCACATAACAGCCATTGAAAGGGCCACTCCTCTCATCCCATCTTAGACTAATGAGGCCTTTGACTTTGCTCATGTTAGGATGAGATTCTCCTTCTATTTCTAACATGACTGTAGGAACACAATAAGGCCATTGGAAGAGCCTCTCCCCTCATCTCATCTTAGATTAACAAGGCCTTCGGCTTTGCTCACATTAGAACAAGGTTCTCCTGCTGTTGCTAGCATGGCTGTAGGGGCACAGTTGGGCCATTGACAAGGCCTCTCTCCTCATCTCATCTTAGACTAATGAGGCCTTCAACTTGCTCGAGTATCAGGGCTTGTGTTGTCAGGATGATTGATGTTCAAGCGATACCATGGTTCCTTCAATTTGGTATCAGAATGAAGTGATGCAAGTTGGTGGGTCAACAATTTGGTATCAGAACCTGATGATGCATGGAAGAAAAGGAGAAATCATATAAGATAAAATTAAAAATCTGCACAAAGATTCCATGGTATGTCTAAGATCTATCTTCATTATTGCTATGGTTTGGCCAATCGGAAGCAGCGAATTGAAGGTGGAGGTTAAGCAGATTAATGAGAAGGAATTTTTCTCGAGGTAGAAGGTGTGGGTGCATGATTTACAGGTCAGTTTTGGTAAAAAAGCTAGGGTGTATGACAGTTATGTGATAGGCAGAGAGTGCTGGAGTGCTGCAATATTGCTTTTCTGAAGATGCAGGACTAAGAGAGGCTTGATGGTGCAGCAGTCGAGGGAGGTATCTCAGCAGAGACCATTAGGGTTCTCTAGAAAGATGGGCAATGTGGGGTAGTTGATGGTTGAAGAGAGATTTCTCAAGGGATAATGGTTGAAGGAAGGTTGAAGAAGTGGCTATATGTCCTTCGATATCAGGAAGGTGGGGAAGTAGTCGAGGATGCATTCAATGATTTGACCAGAGCATGAATTTGCGAAGCCTTGGGGGTAACGGAGATGGATGATCCATGAAGATCTAGTAGATCATGGCTGGATGGCTATAGATTGGCATAGAGATGAGGTAGGGAGCATTGGAGTGCTACAGTAGCACTTTCCTACAGACATAGGGGTTGAGAGAGGCTCGATGGTGCAATAGTCGAGGGAGGTATCTCAACGAAGAGTGCCAGGGACATCTCAGGGAGATCGGGTGCGAGTCTCAGGGAGAGCTAGGAGGTCTCAGGGAGCATCAGGGGCATCGAGCAGCCAGCAAAATTGTAGATCAGATTTCTTCTATAGGGGCATCATGAAGAGTCGTGATTCAGATGGAGGATGTTCCTCCAGGCAACTGAACGTGATGAGTAGGGCAAAGGAAGACAGGTGATTCTAATTAGCGTGATGCGAAGTTGATGGCTTTAGTTTTGGGGTGCCGGGGACAGATACGGATGCTTCGAAGATCTGGAAGAAAAATTCGGCACATTGTTTGGTGTATTAGATATATGTGCCCCTAGAAGCCAGAATTGGCTGACACTTGTAATACACTTCTAGGGGCAAAATTATAATTTTGACTAAAAATCAATAAAATGGGTTATTTTCTATCACATATGTGTATTTAGTGTCTGTGATACATCCTTTGAGTTAATGGTAATGATAATTCATATTTTCAAGAGTTGAAAATTTAAGACATGAATAATCATTATTAACTCATAAAATGCTCCCGACCATAGGATCATCACGAGGATGGTGATTGATCCGGAAGGTTGGTGTACAATCGCTTCTCTTTAGTAGATGAGTCTTGAGTCTACGGTGTGGAGACACCGGAGCGAGAGTACAGGTACTCGTTAGAGAACGAGGGCACTGAGCGTGACCACCTCGAGTAGTCATTAGGAAGTCTACCTTCTCGTCAATGACTGACTCGATGCTGCAGTAGTGTGTCTGGTTCTTTGACCTGAGATGCATCGGCAGTTCACCTTGAGGGTGTTATAGTTTGACTACACCATTACTCGGTCTCCTAGCCATATGGAACCCTGAGGTGTATGTTGGCTATAGCATGTTCATTGTAGGAACTGGATTGCATCAAGATGGAATCTATCTACCTCGGTGGTAGAGGAGCAGCCCTATGATGATCATGAGAATCAAGTCCAGAAGCCCATGGCCATGGCAGAGTGAAATAATAGAAAGAGTTTCTATTTAGATTTTCACATTGGACTCGAATCGATTATGATATGACATAGGGTTTGACGAGTTCACCTTAACCCTAATCTGATCGGGGCTCAAGATAGAAGAACTTAATCACACAGGTAGCTGCACCAAGAGGTTCGCATTCAGCTCTGATGGGTTGCCACCATATACTGCTAGGTGTCACTGGTGGATTTTGGGAGCAATTAGAATGATTTAGATGATCGATCATTCTAGCTGTTCGAATCAGAAGAGTTCTGATCCATCGAAAGGAGTTTCGATGATGTCTCATGATATCCCATGACCATACAGAACTGAACCTAACTGGGTCACACAAACAAGGGTTTGAATCTGGTGATCATCAATTGAACTGATCTAGTTCAATTGATCTGAATGAGATTCAATTAGGTTCAAGGAAAATCGTGCTAGCACTCGATTGAACCTAACGTTCTTCTTTTACTATCATAAATAAGTTGTCCTGACTGAGCCAAAGGAGTTTGTGCTCAATCAGAGGCCTTCATATGGTCTGACTGGAGGTTGTCCAAGTCAGAAAAGGTTGTCTTATTTTGTAAGACATTACCTGCCATTTTTGGTCACCTGCCATTTCTTGTTCTTTGACTTTGGTCAAAAGTCTACCTTTGACTGGTCAAATGTTGACCATTGACACTTTGACTTTTGACCACATGTGTCATGCACCTATTGGAGAGCTGGTGGGGGCCTGTCCCCCTGCCAGAACCTGGCAAGGAGGAAGGGCGCACGCCACCCTTGGCGTGTGCCCAAGTTGGAGGCGCCTAGGAGTCCTTGTTGGACAAGGACTCCATCTCCCTTTTTGGATTCCAATTAGAGTTCTCCTAAGAATCCAAGTTTGACTGGTCTTAGGCACCCTCTAAGGAGGAATCCAGGGGACTCTATTCCCACCAATCAGATTTAGATCTGATTTCACAAAGGGTTGTGATTGGTTGGGAAAGAGGAGTTGGATCACGCTTAGTCTATAAATAAGACCCTGCGCCCAACTCAAATAATCTAAAAATGAATTGAAAAATTCCCACACCCCAAGGCTGCCTCTCCCCTCCTCCTCCATGCCAAGTCCACCTTCTCCCTCTCCTCTCCACGTCCAAAAGGAGTTTTGGACTTAGGTTGGTGCGATTCAGATCAAGAAAGGCGATCAAAAGCTAAGAAGGCTGCGCTGCTGCAAAGGACGACTGCTGATCTTCAAAAGAGTTTTGAAGATCCTCCAGATCAGATCCAGATCTAATTTTTGGAGGTGTGATAGAGAAGAAGAGGATCTCCAGATCCAACCCAAGTGGATACCGGTAGAGGCCAGGCGCTTGCGTGGCTAAGATCCAGAACCTTCCGCTGCAATACAGGATCATCAACAGGGTAATAGGATTACCCAAATCAGGTAAATTAAATTTGATTTAATTTATCTTATTTTATTTTTATTATTAAAATAATAAGAATCAGATCTAAAATATCTCAAGATCTGATTGAGATCAAGAGAAAAAATTTTTGAAATATATCTCTTGATCTGATCAGATCTGAACGAACCTGGATCCGGAAATCAGGATTTTTCCTTCAACTGGTATCAGAGCCATGGTTCTAAAAGTATTTAGATCTGATTTTAAATTTTATTTTAATTAAAAAATAAAGTGATTTTAGATGTCACATGAGATGTGATCAGATCTGAAATCAGAAAAAATTAAAATTAAATGATTTGGATCTAAGATTAGAAAAATATGCATGACTAGTTCTAAAATAGAATAGTTCTATAGAATAGTCTTGCATGTTTTGATTTAATCTGATTAAATCATATTTTAGATCTTTTTATTTACTATTTTTTGATATTATAAGTATTATAATAACATCTAAAAAATAGCAAATAAAAATTATTTAATTTTAAATACATCATATGAGATATGATTGATGCATGTCTAGACTAGTTGTAGAATAGTTCTACATAATTGTCTAGATTAGAATTTATTTTGATTAGATCAATTTAAATCTAATTTTTTAGATTATTATGAGATAATTTAGATCTGAAAAACATGCATGATTTGATACATGAGATGTATGCAAAATATGCCATGATTAGATCTAATTTGTATATGAGATATATGATATAGATCTAAAAACTGTTTTGTAGTATTGAATGTTCCTGATTAAGGCGTTCCTCTTGGCCGTCCGGTCATAAGAACGAAGAAGGGTTTAAAGGCCCTCTCTTCCATTCGATGGGGTGTTCTTATGATGTGTAGGGGTGCTGCGTGTTCGTCCTTAATCAGAAAACCCAAAACTTACTTTCTGCAAAACCCTAGATCCTGAAACCCTAGGATTTATTGTGCATATTTTGTTTATGAACCCTAACTTAATTAAGAATTAAGTTTATGGAATATTAATTAGGTCTAAAATTGAGAATTTCAGATCTAAGACATATTCATAATACTGGGTTCGGGCTTGGGTAGCTCAATTAGGTCTAAGCGGTTGATCAAACCGAATCAAGAGTTGGTTAGATGGGATCAACAATGCTTAAATTGACCAGCCTAATAGGATTAAGTCTGGGTCAAGATCGAGTCACGATCAAGCAAGACCTAATTAGGCTCAGAGGTTAGAGTCTGGATTGTAGGCTAACCCAATTGGTTCTGACTCAACAATTTGGTGTCTAAGGTAAGTTTGGCACATACGACCGACTGGTTTTTAATTGGAAGCTACTCGACCTGAATGCGTTCTTGTACGAGTTAATGGCATATTCCTTCCACCGGTCTCACTTACCTGGCCATATCTGTTGACACAGTTCTGATCTGAGGTGGTCAATAATCCGAGCTAACCCATGCCACTAGGTTAGTCATAATTGTTATGACTAAGCCAAGTCTAGTTTAATGAGACCTGAATCAATTCTCCCTAAGAAAAGATTAAGTCTGAGGTCTTCCACCATTGTAGATGTGCGGGCCCTTCCCGGGGTTGATTGTTCTCGGCTGGATACAGTGGCTCAGTTGCACCGGGAAGACGCAACCATGTCTATTAGGCATTGGATGCTATGGGCTGGAGGATGAGTTGGGCTCAATATTCGGATACGGTGAGAGACTCAATTAGGAACCCAGTCTATGCAAATGGTGGGTCTGACTTAACTAAGGAGTGGATCAATATTTCCGGATACGGTGAGATTCATGAATTAGAGACCAAGTTTGGGTGCACCATGATTAGAGAATCATTGAACAAGAGTTGTTCACTCATTGGCTAACCCATCACCAATAACTGTTAGGTGAGGTGATGAGTCAGTTGGTGAGACCGCACCACCCACTAGAAATCATTAATCATGGAGATTTTCGCATCTCTACAGAGGGAGTGTAGGGATCCGAGAAAAATAGTGGGAGCTAATTTGTTTAAAAATAAAATCCCTAAACAAATTGGTCAAGTCAAAATTACAGTATCTAACTAGAATCTTTGACTCTCTACAGAAAAATGTCTGCGTCCAACCCATTGGCACGTATCCTGGACACACATAGACTGACTGGACCCAATTATAAAGATTGGCTCAGGAACTACAAAATTATTTTGGGTTCCGAGAAGTTAACACCATGTTTTGGACCAGGACCCTCCCACCTTACCAGCCCGTCCATCCACTTGAACAGAGAGCGTCTCTGGAAAAATGGATAGACGAAGATAATAAGGCCAGATATTACATGTTGGGCTCGATGTCTGATGAGCTCCAGCGCCAACATGAAGATATCGGGACTGCTCGCCAAATGTTGGCTCACCTGCAGGAGATGTTTGGTGAACAGAGTCGCGCAGCCAAATATCAAGTCACGAAATGACTTTTTAAGGCTAAGATGCGTGATGGGCAGTCAGTCCAAGATCACTGTCTGACAATGATCAAGGACATGGAAGAGCTTGAGAAGCTCGGTGTGAAGTTAGGACTTGGATCTGCAGAAATGATATTATTCTGCAATCCTTGACTGATGCATATGGATAATTCATCATGAATTACCACATGCATAAACTTCAAAATTCCTTGGCCGAATTAATGAATATGCTGGTTACCGCTGAGCTTTCTATGAAAGGTTCTAAAGGCTCAGTTCTTGCTATGGAACGGACTTCTTCCAAAAGAAAGTCTTATGGAAAGAAAAAGAAGTCTGTGAAAAAGCAAAAGGTGGAAGGATCAAAGAAGAAGAAGGCAGAGCCGAAGAAGAAACCGATGTCAAAGGAAAGTGTTTTCATTGCAACAGCGACGGCCATTGGAAGCGGAACTGCCCTACTTACCTGGCCACCCTGAAGAACAAGAAGGAAGGTCCTTCTGGAGGTATGCTCGTTATTGAGTCTAACCTTACGATTTCTTCTGCATCCAGTTGGGTGCTTGACTCTGGTTCTAGTGCTCATCTGTGCACTTCTATGCAGGGTCTTGAGGATAGCAGGAGGCTGAGGGATGGAGACATGATCCTACGCATCGGTAATGGAGCAAGAGTTGCTGCAGTAGCCGTGGAAACATACCCTCTTCGATTACCATCTGGTTTAGACTTAGTTTTGAAAAGACTGTTATTATGTGCCTGCAGCTAGCAGGAATTTGATTTCTGTTTCATGCTTAGCACAAGAAGGCTTATGTGATCACCTTCTTTAAGGACCATTGTAACATTCTTTATGAAAGAAATAAAAAATTGCAAATGGTTTCCTTATTAATGGTCTTTATCAGCTACATATTGATGTACCTGTTCTAACTATCGAGCAAAACGTGAATGCCAAACGACCTAGGGATAGTCCAAACGATAGATATCTATGGCACCTGAGATTAGGTCATATAGCAGAAGATAGGATCAACAAATTGGAGAAAAATGGGCTATTGAGTCCATTGACTTTTGAGTCATATCCAACTTGTGAATCTTGTCTTCAAGGCAAAATGACTAAACTCCCTTTTGTTGGACATGGGGAGAGGGCCACAGATCTCCTTGCCCTAGTACATACTGATGTGTGCGGCCCATTTGATGTGCCGGCTAGAGGCAATTTTGTCTACTTCATTACCTTTTCCGATGATCTGTCTAGGTATGGGTATGTGTATCTTATGAGACACAAGTCTGAAGCTTTTGAAAAGTTCAAAGAATTCAGACATGAAGTAGAAAAATAAACTGGAAAACCCATTAAGGTTCTTCGATCAGATCGAGGAGGTGAATACCTTAGCCGGAATTCCTAGACTATCTTAAGGAAAATGGCATAGTCTCTCAATGGACTCCACCAGGAACACCTCAACTCAACGGGGTTTCAGAATGGAGAAATCGGACTCTATTGGATATGGTTCGATCCATGATGAGCTTCACAGACCTTCCTGATTTTCTTTGGGGACATTCATTGTTAACTTCAATTTATCTACTGAATAGGATTTTCTCTAAAACCGTTCCTACCACACCGTATGAGATATGGCACGGTAAGAAACCAAGTCTGAGTCATCTCAGAATTTGGGTTGTCCGGCTCATGTCA
>QRFJ01000419.1:202701-228180 GCA_006176705.1 Cocos nucifera
CCCATAGCATCCAATGCCTAATAGACATGGTTGCATCTTCCCGGTGCAACTGAGCCACTGTATCCAGTCGAGAACAATCAACCCCGGGAAGGGCCCGCACATCTACAATGGTGGAAGACCTCAGACTTAATCTTTTCTTAGGGAGAATTGATTCAGGTCTCATTAAACTAGACTTGGTCTTAGTCATAACAATTATGACTAACCTAGTGGCATGGGTTAGCTCGGATTATTGACCACCTCAGATCAGAACTGTGTCAACAGATATGGCCAGGTAAGTGAGACCGGTGGAAGGAATATGCCATTAACTCGTACAAGAACGCATTCAGGTCGAGTAGCTTCCAATTAAAAACCAGTCGGTCGTATGTGCCAAACTTACCTTAGACACCAAATTATTGAGCCAGAACCAATTGGGTTAGCCTACAATCCAGACTCTAACCTCTGAGCCTAATTAGGTCTTGCTTGATCGTGACTCGATCTTGACCCAGACTTAATCCTATTAGGCTGGTCAATTTAAGCATTGTTGTCCCATCTAACCAACTCTTGATTCGGTTTGATCAACCGCTTAGACCTAATTGAGCTACCCAAGCCCGAACCCAGTATTATGAATATGTCTTAGATCTGAAATTCTCAATTTTAGACCTAATTAATATTCCATAATCTTAATTCTTAATTAAGTAGGGTTCATAAATAAAATATGCACAATAAATCCTAGGGTTTCAGGATCTAGGGTTTTGCAGAAAGTAAGTTTTGGGATTGCATCCCTACACATCATAAGAACACCCCATCGAATGGGAAGAGAGGGCCTTTAAACCCTTCTTCGTTCTTATGACCGGACGGCCAAGAGGAACGCCTTAATCAGGAACATGTCAATACTACAAAACAGTTTTAGATCTATATATCATATATCTCATATACAAATTAGATCTAATCATGGCATATTTTGCATACATCTCATGTATCGAATCATGCATATTTTTAGATCTAAATTATCTCATAATAATCTAAAAAATTAGATTTAAATTGATCTAATCAAAATAAATTCTAATCTAGACAATTATGTAGAACTATTCTACAACTAGTCTAGACATGCATCAATCATATCTCATATGATTTTAAAATTAAATAATTTTTATTTGCTATTTTTTAGATGTTATTATAATAATTATAATATCAAAAAATAGTAAATAAATAGATCTAAAATATGATTTAATCAAATTAAATTAAAAACATGCAAGACTATTCTATAGAACTATTCTATTTTAGAACTAGTCATGCATATTTTCTAATCTTAGATCCAAATCATTTAATTTTAATTTTTTTTGATTTTAGATCTGATCACATCTCATGTGACATCTGAAATCATATTTTTTTAATTAGAATAAATTTAAAATCAGATCTAAATACTTTAGAACCTTGGCTCTGATACCAGTTGAAGGGAAAATCCTGATTTCTCGGATCAGGTACGTTCAGATCTGATCGAATCAAGAGATATATTTTAAAATTTTTTCTCTTTGATTCAAATTAGATCTGAGATATTTTAGATTTTATCTTTATTATTCTAATAATAAAAATAAAATATAGATAAATTAAATTATATTTAATTTACCTTGATGTAGGGTAATCCTATTACCCGTTGATGATCCTGTATGCAGCGGAAGGTTCTAGATCTAGCCACGCAAGTGCCTGACCTCTACCGATATTCACTCAGGCTGGATCTAGAGATCCTCTTCTTCTCTATCACATCTCTAAAAATCATATCTGGATCTGATCTAGAGAATCTTCAAAACATCTTTTGAAGATCAGCAGTTGTCCTTTGCAACAGTGTAGCCTTCTAGCTTTCTGTCGCCTTTCTCTAATCTGGATTGCACCAACTATGATCCCAAACTCCTTTAGGCATGGAGAGGAGAGGGAGAAGGTGGACTTGGCATGGAGGAGGAGAGGAGAGGCAGCCTTGGGGTGTGGAAATTTTCAATTCTACTTCAGATACTCCTTGAGTTGGGCGCAGGGTCTTATTTATAGAATATGCATGATCCAACTCCTCTTCTTCCCAACCAATCACAAACCTTTGTGAAATCAGATATAAATATGATTGGTGGGAATAGAGTCCCTTAGATTTTTCCTTAGATGGCGCCTAAGACCAATCAAACTTGATTCTTAGAAGAAGTCTAATCAAAATCCAAAAAGGAGATGGAGTCCTTATCCAATAGGGACTCCTGGGTGCCTCAAACTTGGGCACACGCCAAGGGTGGCATGCGCCCTCCTTCTTGCCAGGTTCTAATAGGAGGATAGGCCCCCACCAGCTCTCCAATAGGTGCATGACACATGGATAGAAGTAAAAGTGTCAATGGTCGATATTTGACCAGTCAAAGGTTAACTTTTGACCAAAGTCAAAGGATGAGAAATGACAGGTGACCAAAAATGGTAGGTATTATCTTACAAAATAAGACCACCCTTTTCTGACTTGGACAGGCTCCAATCAGACTAGGTGAAGGCCTCTGATTGAGTATAAACTCCTTTGGCTCTATCAGGATAACTATTTATGATAGTAAAAGAAGAATGTTAGGTTCAATCGAGTGCTAGCACGATTTTCTTGAACCTAATTGAATCTCATTCAGATCAATTGAACTGGATCAGTTCAATTGATGATCATCAAATTCAAACTCTTGTTTGTGTGACCCAGTTAGGTTCAGTTCTGTATGGTAATGGCATATATCATGATCTCTATCATCGACATCATCGAAACTCCTTTCGATGGATCAGAACTCTTCTGATTCGAACAGCTAGAATGATCGATCATCTAAATCATTCTAATTGCTTCCAAAATCCACCAGTGACACCTAGCAGTATATGGTGGCAACCCATCAGAGCTGAATACGAACCTCTTGGTGCAGCTACCTGTGTGATTTAAGTTCTTCTATCTTGAGCCCCGATCAGATTAGGGTTAAGGTGAACTCGTCAAACCCTAGTCTCTGTCATATGATGTAATCATTCGATTCAAGTCCAATGTGAAAATCTAAATAGAAACTCTTTCTATTATTTCACTCTGCCATGGCCATGGGCTTCTGGACTTGATTCTCATGATCATCATAGGGCTGCTCCTCTACCACCGAGGTAGATAGATTCCAGTTCCTACAATGAACATGGCATAGCCAACATACACCTCAGGGTTCCATATGGCTAGGAGACCGAGTAATGGTGTAGTCAAACTATAACACCCTCAAGGTGAACTGCCGATGCACCTCAGGTCAAAGAACCAGACACACTACTGCAGCATCGAGTCAGTCATTGACGAGAAGGTAGACTTCCTAATGACTACTCGAGGTGGTCACGCTCAGTGCCCTCATTCTCTAACGAGTACCTGTACTCTCGCTCTGGTGTCTCCACACTGTAGACTAAAGACTCATCTACTAAAGAGAAGCGATTATACACTAACCTTCTGGATTAATCACCATCCTCGTGATGATCCTATGGTCGGTAGCATTTTATGAGTTAATAATGATTATTCATGTCTTAAATTTTCAACTCTTGAAAATATGAATTATCATTACCATTAACTCAAAGGATGTATCATAGACACTAAATACACATATGTGATAGAAAATAACCCATTTTATTAATTTTAGTCAAAATTATAATTTTGCCCCTAGAAGTGTATTACAAGTGTCAGCCAATTCTGGCTTCTAGGGCACATATATCTAACATGCACCTCGAACACCATCGTTGCCCCTTTGAACTTTTTCACTTCACGAATCCCTTCGAAGCTATCTCGGATACCTCTATACCCTACGGGAACCTCCAAAATCCAAAAGCTCATCCAACTCTTCTGAATTCAATGACTGAATTCTAGAAAATTCCATCCTAGTCATTCTCTTTTGCCCCTACATTAGTCATCGCTTCAGTTGTGCCTGAAGGAACATCCTCCATCTGAATCGCGAGTCTTCCTGATGCCCCTATAGAAGAAATCTGATCTACGATTTTGTTGGCTACTCGATGCCCCTGACGCTCCCTGAGACCTTCTGGCTCTCCCTAAGACTTGCACCCGATCTCCCTGAGATGCCCCTGGCACTCTCCATTGAGATACCTCCCTCGACTATTGCACCATCGAGCCTCTCTCAACCCCTGTGTCTGTAGGAAAGTGCTACTGCAGCACTCCAATGCTCCCTACCTCATCTCTATGCCAATCTATAGCCGTCCAACCATGATCTACTGGATCTTCATGGATCATCCATCTTCGTTACCCTCAAAGCTTCGCAAATTCATGCTCTAGTCAAATCATTGAATGCATCCCCAACTACTTCCCCACCTTCTTGATACCGAAGGACATATAGCCACTTCTTCAACCTTCCTTCAACCATTATTCCTTGAGAAATTTCTCTTCAACCATCAACTACCCCACACTGCCCATCTTTCTAGAGAACCCTAATGGTCTCTGCTGAGATACCTTCCTCGACTACTGCATCATCAAGCCTCTCTTAGTCCTGCATCTTCAGAAAAGTGCTACTGCAGCACTCCAGCACCTTTGCCTATCACATAACTGTCATACACCCTAGCTTTTTTACCAAGACCGACCAGTAAATCATGCACCCACACCTTCTACCTCAAGAAAAATTCCTTTTCGTTAATTTGCTTAACCTCCACCTTCAATTCGCTGCTTTCGATTGGCCAAACCACAGCAATAATAAAGATAGATCTTAGACATACTATAGAATCTTTGTGTAGATTTTTAATTTTATCTTGTATGATTTCTCCTTTTCTTCCATGGATCATCAGGCTCTGATACCAAATTGTTGACCCACCAACTTGCATTACTTCATTCTGATACCAAATTGAAAGAACCATGGTATCGCTTGAACATCAATCATCCTGACAACACAAGCCCTGATACTCGAGCAAGTTGAAGGCCTCGTTAGTCAAAGATGAGATGAGGGGAGAGCCCCTGTCAATGGCTCAACTGTGCCCCTACAGCGATGCTAGCAATAGGAGGAGAACCTTGTCCTAACGTGAGCAAAGTCGAAGGCCTTGTTAATCTAAGATGAGATGAGGGGAGAGGCTCTTCCAATGGCCTTAATGTGTCCCTACAGTCATGTTAGGAATAGAAGGAGAATCTCATCCTAACATGAGCAAAGTCAAAGGCCTCATTAGTCCAAGATGGGATGAGAGGAGAGGCCCTTTCAACGGCCGTTATGTGCTTCTACAATCCTATTAGAAGCAGGAGGAGAACCATCCTAACTTGAGCAAAATGAAGATCTCGTTAACCCAGGATGAGATGAGAGGAGAGGTCCTATCAATGGCCCAACTGTGCCCCTACTGCCATGAAAAGAGCAGGAGGAGAACCACATCCTGACATAAACAAAGACCTCTGATTATCTAAGGCAGGAGGAAGGACCTCATCTTGATAAAAGAACGAAGAAAAATCGATAGAGTCGAACATGAAAGGATAAAATCATCCTAGAGTAGGTAAAAAATCTTTGGTTATAAAAAGATAGGAGAAAAACTACTTTTTTGACAATCATTTCAATGAAAGTCAAAGCAGAAGAGAGAAATGGAAAAATCAATAGGCATTGAATCTAAACAAAGCATAATGATGATCAAAGAAAATATTCCTTCATTAAAATCGAAGTTCATTACAAAGTGAAGGTCCACGAGACCATGTACAAAAAAAGAGAAAAAAAATGATAAAGTCCTAAGAAGATCTGAAACCCTCAAACTTCGGGCTGTCGACCCCCACCATTACAAGAGACTGCTTTAGCCTAAGAATTTCCTCCAAAAGCTCCTTCTTCTTATATAGACCATCTACGTACATCCTATTGGCATGTTGGAATTTGCCTTCGAGCTCTTGTTGCTGCTTCTTCAAGACTTTAGACTTGGCCTCCACATCCTTGATGGCTTGCTGCTCGTACGATAGCTAGATCCTCAACCATTGAATCTCAATCTTCTCCCTTCCCACCACTTTCGAAAGCTCATCTAGAGTCCTCATTAAGGAGGCAACTTGCTCTAATCCCCCGCTCCTATCGGATTGATGACTATCATTGATTTATTTTTAGAGCCGGATTACCTCGCTGTTAGCGGCATGAAGCCTTTGCTCAAGCTGGGATATCCTCTCGCTCTAACCCAATCGATAGGTATCATAAGTGAGCTTGACATCATGCAGTTGCTTCTAGAGTGTGAAAAATCTCTTTGACCAATCCCACTCATGCCGAGACTTGTCAGAAGACCATGGAGAGCTCCCCTCCAGCAGATGGATCTTCTCTTTCATTATCTTAAGATCAACTTCGAGAGAGCTGATCTTCACTATCAGTGCCCAAGATTTATTACTAATATTTTTCTTGAGCTCGGTGATCTCCTTCTCGAAGCTGTCCTTTCAAATACTAAAGCTCGTAGAGTCCTTCATGTATAAATTTTGGAGGCGAGTAACTTCCTTGGTCACCTTCGAAGCATTCCTTCGAAAAGCTTGAAGGTCATCCTCCATCTTCTTCAACTTCCTCTTCAGATGGTGGACTTTTTTTTTTAAGCTTTTTATTAAAGGTTTCAGTGAAACTTTCTGAGGTAAGGGGTTGGCATCGATTGGAGATGGTAGGTTATGGCTCTGATTATTAGAGGAATTCTGGATAACACATGGCACAACACTAATATAAAGAAAGACATAGACAAAAGTGAATTCTCTTTCATTTAACTAAGAATTAGTAGGTACAAAGCAAAGCAAAAAAAAAAAAAAATACAACTATCAAAGACCCCCGATATCTGGAAGAGAAGCAGTGGATGAGCTCGGCATTTCAGGGATAGCTGTGGGCTCGGGAGCGGGTTCGATCGATGCTTTGGTGGTGACCTTGGGCTCCTCCATGGGCTTGGGCATCTCAATAGTAGGCTCGGAGGATTCAGGGACCACTTCGATGGGAGAGAAGTTGGTTGCGGCATCGAACGGCCCCGCTTCTTTATCGGACTCCTCTTCTAGGAAGCTGAGGTCAAGCTTAGAAAACCTTCAGGCCATCCTACCTTCACAGAGTTCGAAGCCCTTTATGAACGCCTCTTGGCTAAATGCAATATTCAAGTCCTTCATTTTAGAGGAGGCTTTGAACTCCTCCACGGCTCGGGCTGCCACCTTCGAAATGGACTTCGATATTTGAGCCTCCAGCTCGGCGACTCTAATCTTGACCTCCTTCTTTTTCCCCTCCTCCAAAGCCAATGCAGTCTTGAGCCTAGTCGAGATGAGCTCCTCCTTCCGAAGCACCCCCTAGAGATTCTCAATTTCCACCACCTTTTCCTCCCCAAGGTGGTCGACCTCAGTGACCTTCCTTTGTAGGCTATCGACCTCGGCCCAAACGTCCTCTTGGACCTTCAATGCTTTTGCCTCCTGATGATTTATTCTCTTGAGGTGGGCCAATATGTGATGGCCCGACTGCCATGGATGAGTCACGGTAAGATAAAAAATAATAATGATAATTACGTATATATGATGAAAGGAAAATGTGGCAAGATGACTCCCTTGAGGAAGGTTCCAAGGGATTCCCAAACGAACTATGTCGATCGAGGTCGGCTAGGCGGTCCACCTCTTCAGGCATGGTGAATTTGTTGGTTAGATCGTAGATGATCTCTAGATTGCCGAAGGGGTCCACCCTCAGATTGTCACCATCGCTATTGCTCGATCCACATGGATGAGCCTTTTGGACCACCTTCACGACAGCGGTCCTCTTCTTCTTCTTGTCGTCTTCGACCCCTCTGACCCTCTTGATGAGGGGCTTCGGCACCGACCCTCCAGCGGGGAGACCTGAGGGTGCAGGAGATCGAGGGTCCTCACCTCTGACGTTGCCTCTAGTGATTGAAAGGACCTTGATGCTCGAAATGATTTTGAGAGCGGCTGTGGGGATATTTGGGACCTCGAAACTTGGGCCGCCGACCTTCACCCTTTTTGAGCTTTCATCTAGGGCCACCCCCTTTCTCTTCTTGGCATAAAGGCCCTTGGCGATCTTTCCTGTGGCATCAGTGTCTATTTCTATAGCAAAAAAAGGTCACGATCAGTAGAGATATGCATCAAATTTCACAAAAGTCCATACATGTATATAAATGTACGTAATACCAACAAGGGTGCTTAGGCCAAGGTTAAACAAGATCTATTCCTTCAAAATCTTGGGGAGATCGAAAGCTTGGTATGCCTTGAGTTTGTTAGAAGACTCGAGGTCAGCTTTGTCCATGCTAGGGGCTCGACGGATAGATTCCCTAAGGAAGCCCCAAGGAGGAAGGTCAAGCAATAAGGTTAGGCATTGAACGAAGAAGTACTTCTTCTTCTAGTTATGAATGAAAGAAGGAGCACCTTTTAGCAACCTCTTCTTATCAAACTGAGGGAAGAAGTACCATCAGTCCTTTACGAAAGAATGACATTTAAAGGTATAGAAATTTTGGAACAACGAGACTATTGGCTGAACTTTGGCTAGGCAATAGAGGGAAAAGAAGTCGATTACGAACCAAAAGGAGTTCGATACTACGGAGGTAAAGGAGATGTTCAAAAAGCAAAATAGGATGACTACAAAGAAGGAGGTGGAAGTCGAAGCCCGACATGCAAGACTTCTAGATACAAACAAAATCGATCGATCGGAGGCGAACTAGCACGATCATCTGACCCAAGGATCTCAAGGTCGTACTCCGACGGGATGCCATACTGTATTCTAATTAGGGAGATGTCATTCGGAGTAAGGATAGAATGGATGGTGTCCAAAATGAAAGGCTGATGGGACATGTTCCTAGGCTCAACCTTGGTCGAGGGGGTGGGGTCTAGGAAGGCCAGTCTAGATGTGCTCCAAGAATCGATGGATTGAATAGTTTCAGAAGACATACAGATCGAAGTAAACCCCCCAAAAAGCTCCTGAAATGCAGGAAAAAATGAAGTGCAAAAACTTATACGGAGAACCAAAAGAACAAGAAGTAAAAGAGGCAAGAGCAATTGAAAATTGGTGTTGAGAGGCTGATCTAAGTTAATTAAGAATGACAAAGAGATGATGGGTGCGACGAGAATCGGATGAAGGAACGCCTAGAACCAGGGATGATGAAGGGAGGAATTGAAAATCTTGGTCGGAGGAAGAGCAGGTGTCAAAGGAAGAAGAAGACTCAGGCAAGAATGGATTTTGAAGATGGGAGAAGGCCTTAAATAGCCATGGGGAGCCTGATATGGTTTTGATGGCAGATCCTGTTCGGTCAGACCGTAGGTGCCGCATGTCTCACTCATCATGATAGAGTAGTGGCTATGGGTGAATCCTTAATTGCACCATGCTTGGGGTAGTGTTGCAGAGGGAAAGCCGAAGGACTGTCTTCTCAAACTCATCTCGAATTTAAAGAGCTTCGATGCTAGTGTGTTAATTGCCAAAACTGTTGAAGGAGAAATCCTGATTTTTTGGATCAGGTTTGTTCAGATCTGATCGGATCAAGAGAGATATTTCAAAAATTTCTCTCATTTATCTAGATCAAATATGAGATGTTTTAGATCTAATTTTATAGATCTAATAAATAAAATAAAAATAAATTAAATATAATTTAATTTATACCTTGATGTTGGATAATCTGATTATCTTTTGATGATCCTGTTGATTGCCTGAGATTCTGGATCTAGCCAAACAAGCGCTTGGCCTCTATCGATATCCACTCATGCTGGATCTGGAGATCTTCTCCTTCTTTATCACCTCTCCAAAAATTAGATCTAGATTTGATTAGGAGGATCTTCAAAACTCTTTATTGAAGATCTGCTGTCATCTCTACAGCAGTGCTGCCTTCTTCCTTTCTCGTCAGCTTTTTCTCGCCTGGATCGCACCAAACTGAAGCCCAACTTGCCTTGGGCATGGAGAGGAGAGAGAGGACTAGAGGAAGGCATGGAGGAGAGAGAGGGATAGCCTTGGAGCATGGCTAGAAGAAAACTCTATGAAAGTTAGGTGTAGACAGGGTTTATATAGACCCTGCTGCGCCATGCAATGCCACATCAATTCGGCCAATCACGTTGCTTCGTGCAATCAGATCTAAATCTGATTGATGGAATGACATCACCTGATCCAATCAGATGAGAGCCCCTCTAATTCATCCTTAGATGGTGCCTAAGATTGATCAAAGTCTATAGTTATGGGCCACCTAAGTAGAAACCAAGAAGCAACCTGGAGTCCCATAAGCAACCTGGAGTTCCATCCTTATGGGACTCCAGGCATCCCTATCCATGGGCGCATGCCTCCCTAGGTGTGCACCCCCTCCTTTCCAAATTCTAGCAAGGGGACAAGCCCCTATCTGCTCTCCAATAGGTGCGTGACACATGGGCAGATGTCTAAGTATCAAAAGTCAACATTTGACCAAAGTCAAAGGACAAGAATTAGCAGGTGATGAAAAATGGTAGGTGTTGTCTCAAATTTATCTTATAAATTAAGACAACCTTTTTCTGACCTAGACAAGCTTCAGTCAGACCAAGTAAAGGTACTTGAGTGAGCACAAACTCATTTGGCTCAGTCAAGATAACTTTTAATAATAATAAAAGAAGAACGTTAGGCTCAATCGTGTGCTAGCACGATTTTCTTAAACCTAATTGAATCTAATTCAAATCAATTGAACTGGGTTAGTCCAATTGATGATATCCAGATCCAAACCCCTATTTGTGTGACCTAATTAGGTTTAGCTCTGTATGGTAATGGGATATGTCATGATCTCCATCATCGACATCATCGAAACTCCTTTCGATGGATCAGAACTCTTTTGATTCAGACAATTAGAATGATCGATCATCTAAATCATTATAATTGCTCCAAAAATCCACTAGTGACACCTAGCAGTATATAGTGGCAATCCATCAAAACTGAAAATGAACCTTTTGATGCAGCTACTTGTGTGATTAAGTTCTTCTATCTTGAGCTCTGATTAGATTAGGGTTAAGGTGAACTTGTCAAACCCTAATTTCTTTCATATGATTTAATCATTTGATTCAAGTCCGATGTGAAAACCTTAATAGAAACTATTTCTATTATTTCACTCTGCCATGGCCATGGGCTTATGGACTTAATTCTCATGATCATCATAGGGCTGCTCCTCATCCACCGAATAGATAGATTCTCTCTTGGTGCAATCCAATTCCTACAATGAACATGCTATAGCCAACATACACCTCAGGATTCTGAATGGCTAGGAGACCGAGTCATGGTGTAGTCAAACTATAACACCCTCAAGGTGAACTGCTAATGCACCTTAGGTCAAAGAACCAGACACACCACTGCAGCTTCAAGTCAGTCATCGATGAGAAGGTAGACTTCCTTATGACTGCTCGAGGTGGTCACGCTCGGTGTCCTCGTTCTCTAACGAGTACTTGTACTCTCACTCAAGTGTCTTCACACCATAGACTCAAGACTCATCTACTATAAAGAAGTGATTGTACACCAACCTTTCAGATCAATCACCATCCTCATGATGATCCTACGGTCTGGAGCATTTTATGAGTTAATAATGAAAATTCTTATCTTAAATTTTCAACTTTTGAAAATAAGAATTATCATTACCATTAACTCAAGGGATGTATCACAGACACTAAATACACATTTATGATAGAATATAATTCATTTTATTATTTATAATCAAAATTATAATTTTGCCCCTAGATGTGTATTACAAGTGTCAGCCAATTCTGGCTTCTAGGGCACACATATCTAACAAACTCCCACATGACCTAAAGCTAATTGGCTACAAATCTAAGTTCCATTTTCTCAAGGTGGGCTTCGATCTTCTGTTGGCCCAATAACTTTGTAGGTTGGTCTGCCGCATTGCCTGCAGAGTTGACTCTTCTGATCTCAATGTATCCCTTCTCGAGGTAATCAAGGATGAGGTGGCATCACCGCTCGATGTGCTTGGATTTTTGGTGAGACCTCGGCTCCTTAGCAAGGGCTATGGTGCCATTGTTGATGCAGTATCGAGGAATGGCATCTGATGGCATCACTCCAATCTCTGTGGCGAACTTCTTGTACCAGAATGCCTCCTTTGTAGCTTTTGATATAGCGATGTATTCTGCTTCCATGGTGGAATCTTCTATTACTATCTGCTTGAAATATTTTCAACTGACAGCTCCATCATTGCATACAAATAGACTCCCAGATGTCGACTTTCAATCATCTACATCTGACATAAAATCCAAGTTTATAAACCCCTGGACTTGGAGTCCTCCATTACCAAAGATCAATAACATATTCTTAGTTCTTCTCAAGTACTTAAGAATACATTTCATAGAAGTCCAGTGTTTCGAAGGAAAATCCTGAATTTCTTGAGTCAGATTCGTTCAGATCTGATTGGATCGAGAGGCATATTTCAAAAATTTTTTCTTAGATCCTAATCAGATCTGACACTTTTTAGATTTGATTTTATGATCTGATAAACAAAAAAATTAAATTAAATTAAAACTAAATTAATTTTATCTTGATTTTGGATAATCTGATTATCTGTTGATGATCCTGCAGAAGCTTTGAGATTCTGGATCTAGCCATGCAAGTGCCTGACCTCTACCGATATCCACTCGGACTGAATCTAGAGATCTTCTTCTTCTCTTTCTTTTCTTCTAAAATTAGATCTAGATCTGATTTGGAGGATCTTCAAATCTTCTTCTGAAGATCACCCGTCGTCTCTGCAGCAATGCTGCCTTCTTCCTTTTTCGTCATCCTTTTCTTGCCTGTCTCACACTAATCTGAAGGCCCAACATCCTTGGGCGTGGAGAGGAGAGAGAGGGCCAGATGGTGGCATGGAGAAGGAAGAGGGATGGCCTTAAGGTGTGGGCTAAGAGAAATTTATTAAAAAGTGGGCATAGACATGGTCTTTTTATAGACTCTGCTGCGCCATGCAGTGCTGCATCACCCCGGCCAATCATGTTGCTTCGTGCAATCAGATCTAAATCTGATTAGTGGGATGGCATCACCTGATCCAATCAAATGAGAGACCCACAGATTCATCCTAAGGTGGTGCCTAAGACTGGTCAAAGTCTATAGGTGAGGGTCACCTAGTTTGAATCTAACAAGCAACATGGAGTCCCATCCGTATGGGACTCCAGCATCCCTGTCCATGGGAGCATGCCATCCTAGGCGTGCACCCCCTTCTTTCTAATTTCTAGAGAGGGGACAAACTCCTATCTGCTTTCCAATAGGTGCATGACACATGGGCAGATATCCAAGGGTCAAAGGTCAACATTTGAGCAGGTCAAAGTACAAAAAATGTCAGGTGATGAAAAATGGTAGGTGTTGTCTCAAATTTATCTCATAAATTAAGACAACCTTTTTCTAACTTGTACAAGCTTCAGTCAGACTAAGTAAAGGTACATGAGTGAGTACAAAGTCATTTGGCTCAGTTGAGATAACTTTTATGATAAAAAAAGGAGAACGTTAGGCTTAATCGTGTGCTAGCACGATTTTCTTGAATCTAATTGAATCTTATTCAAATTAATTGAACTGGATTAGTCCAATCGATGATATCTAGATCCAAACCCTTGTTTGTGTGATCTAGTTAGGTTCAGTTCTGTATGGTAATAGGATATGTCATGATCTCCATCATCGACATCATCGAAACTCCTTTCGATGGATCAGAACTCTTCTGATTTCAGACAATTAGAATGATCGATCATCTAAATCATTCTAATTGCTCCCAAAATCCACCAGTGACACCTAGCAGCATATGGTGGCAACCCATCAAAATTAAAAATGAACCTCTTGGTGCAGCTACTTGTGTGATTAAGTTCTTCTATCTTGAGCCCCGATCAGATTAGGGTTAAGGTGAACTCGTCAAACCCTAATTTCTATCATATGATTTAATCATTCGATTCAAGTCCGATGTGAAAACCTTAATAGAAACTCTTTCTATTATTTCACACTCTACCATGGCCATGGGCTTATGGACTTGATTCTCATGATCATCATAGGGCTGCTCCTCTACCTACCGAGGTAGATAGATTCCATCTTGATGCAATCCAATTCCTACAATGAACATGCTATAGCCAACATACACCTCAGGATTTCCGAATGGCTAGGAGACCGAGTAATGGTGTAGTCAAACTATAACACCCTCAAGGTGAACTGTCGATGCACCTTCAGGTCAAAGAACCAGACACACCACTACAGCATCGAGTCAGTCATTGACGAGAAGGTAGACTTCCTAATGACTACTCGAGGTGGTCACGCTCAGTGCCCTCGTTCTCTAACGAGTACCTGTACTCTCGCTCCTGGTGTCTCCTACACCATAGACTCAAGACTCATCTACTATAAGAGAAGCGATTGTACACCAACCTTCCTGGATCAATCACCATCCTCGTGATGATCCTATGGTCAGGAGCATTTTATGAGTTAATAATGATTATTCATGTCTTAAATTTTCAACTCTTGAAAATATGAATTATCATTACCATTAACTCAAAGGGATGTATCACAGACACTAAATACACATATGTGATAGAAAATAACCCATTTTATTATTTATAGTCAAAATTATAATTTTGCCCCTAGAAGTGTATTACAAGTGTCAGCCAATTCTGGCTTCTAGGGCACATATATCTAACAATCTTCCACTTGTCCTAAAGCCAATTGGCTATAAATCTAAGTCCCATCTTCTCAAGGTGGGTTTCGATCTTCTGCTAGCCCAATGGCTTTGTAAGCGGGTCTGCCACATTATCTGCGGAGTCGACTCTCTTGACCTCGACGTAACCCTTCTCGAGGTAATCGCGGATGAGGATGATATCGCCGCTCGATGTGCTTGGAATTTTTGGATGAGACCTCGGCTCCTTAGTAAGGGCTATGATGCCATTATTGTCGCAGTATAGAGGAATAGCATCTGATGGCATCACTTCGATCTCTGCGGCAAACTTTTTATACCAGAATGCCTCCTTTGCAACTTCTGATGCAGCAATATATTCTGCTTCCATGGTGGAATCTGCTATTACTAACTGCTTGGAACTCTTTCAACTGACAGCTCCATCATTGCACAAAAATAGACTCCCAGATGTCGACTTTCGATCATCTATATTGGACATAAAATCCGAGTCTGTATATCCCTGGACTTGGAGTTCTCCATTACCAAAGACCAATAACATATCCTTAGTTCTTCTCAAGTACTTAAGGATACATTTCACAGAAGTCTAGTGTTCTTCACCTGGATTTGACTGATATCTGCTTGTGACACTCACAGCATGGGCTATATCAGGTCGTGTACATAGCATGGCATACATGAGGCTCCCTATTGCAGAAGCATAAGGGATCTTGCTCATGCATTCTATTTCCTCAGGTGTGCTGGGGCACATCTTCTTGGAAAGATGAATACCATGTCTGAAGGGTATTAATCCCCTCTTAGAGTTTTCCATACTAAACCTCTTTAGTACTTCCTCTATGTACATCTTCTGTGAAAGTCCTAGCATCCTATTCGGTCTATCCCTATAGACCTTAATTCCTAGAATAAAGGATGCTTCACCTAGGTCTTTCATGGAGAATTCCTTTAGACAACCATATTTTGACTATGGTCAACATGGGAAATATCATTCCCAATAAGGAGGATGTCATCCACGTACAATACGAGGAAGACAACAGCGCTCCCACTGACCTTTTTGAAGACACATGGTTCCTCTTCATTTTTGATGAAACCAAACATTTTGATCACATCATTGAAATGAGAGTATTCCAGCTCCGAGATGCTTGCTTAAGTCCATATATGGACCTTTGCAGCTTGCAAACCTTGTGATCAGTATCACTGGATGTGAAACCTAAGCGGCTGTTCCATATAGATATCTTCCTCAAGATATCCATTTAAGAATGCCATTTTTCACATCCATTTGCCATATTTCATAATCGAAATAGGCTGCAACAATGGCAAGCAATGTGCGGATGGATTTTAGCATAGCTACTGGGAAAAGGTATCCTGATAGTCAATGCCTTCGCGTTGACTATAACCTTTTGCCACTAGTCTAGCCTTGAATGTCTCCACATTTCCATCTGCACCAATCTTTCTCTTGAAGATCCATTTACACCCAATAGGTACTATACCTTCTGGTGGATCTACCAAGGTCCAGACTTGGTTTGAGTGCATCGAGTCAATTTCTGACTTCATTGCCTCTAAGCCATTTCTCGGAGTCGATATCTGATATCGCCTCATTGTAGGTTTTGGGATCATCACCATGAGCACCATTACCTATGAGGAACATTTTCCTCTACTTCCTCTGAAATAATACCTAAGTATCTTTCAGGGGGATGGGAAAACTCTTTCCGATCTACGAGGTGGAGGAGGTAGTGTTCTTTATTGGCTCAACCTGATTTGGTTCCAATTTGGTCCTTAGCTCGTTGCTACTTGTGAGACTTTCTCATCAAGCTTGATCTGCTTTCCAATGCCGCTATCTTGAATAAACTATTTTTCAAGAAAGATGGCATGTCGACTCACAATCACATTGTGGTCTTCTGGAATGTAGAAATAGTATCCTAATGACTCTTTAGGATATCCTATGAATCGAGCTCTAAAGGACCTAAACTCTAACTTGTCCGCTTGTTGTCTTTTGACATGAGCCGGACAACCCCAAATTCTGAGATGACTCAGACTTGGTTTCTTACCATGCCATATCTCATACGGTGTGGTAGGAACGGTTTTAGAGGGAACCCTATTCAGTAATAATTGAAGTTACAAACAATGAGTGTCCCCAAAAAAAATCAAGGAGGTCTGTGAAGCTCATCATGGATCGAACCATATCCAATAGAGTCCGATTTCTCCATTCTGAAATCCCGTTGAGTTGAGGTGTTCCTGGTGGAGTCCATTGAGAGACTATGCCATTTTCCTTAAGATAGTCTAGGAATTCCGGCTAAGGTATTCACCTCCTCGATCTGATCGAAGAACCTTAATGGGTTTTTCAGTTTGTTTTTCTACTTCATGTCTGAATTCTTTGAACTTTTCAAAAGCTTCAGACTTGTGTCTCATAAGATACACATACCCATACCTAGACAGATCATCGGTAAAGGTAATGAAGTAGACAAAATTGCCTCTAGCCGGCACATCAAATGGGCCGCACACATCAGTATGTACTAGGGCAAGGAGATCTGTGGCCCTTTCCCCATGTCCAACAAAAGGGAGTTTAGTCATTTTGCCTTGAAGACAAGATTCACAAGTTGGATATGACTCAAAAGTCAATGGACTCAATAGCCCATTTTTCTCCAATTTGTTGATCCTATCTTCTGCTATATGACCTAATCTCAGGTGCCATAGATATCTATCATTTGGACTATCCCTAGGTCGTTTTGTTTGGCATTCACGTTTTGCTCGATAGTTAAAAATAGGTACATCAATATGTAACTGATAAAGACCATTAATAAGGAAACCATTTGCAATTTTATTTCTTTCATAAAGAATGTTACAATGGTCCTTAAAGAAGGTAATCACATAGCCTTCTTGTGCTAAGCATGAAACAGAAATCAAATTCCTGCTAGCTGCAGGCACATAATAACAGTCTTTTAAAACTAAGTCTAAACCAGATGGTAATCGAAGAGGGTATGTTCCCACGGCTACTGCAGCAACTCTTGCTCCATTACCGATGCGTAGGATCATGTCTCCATCCCTCAGCCTCCTGCTATCCTCAAGACCCTGCATAGAAGTGCACAGATGAGCACTAGAACCAGAGTCAAGCACCCAACTGGATGCAGAAGAAACCGTAAGGTTAGACTCAATAACGAGCATACCTCCAGAAGGACCTTCCTTCTTGTTCTTCAGGGTGGCCAGGTAAGTAGGGCAGTTCCGCTTCCAATGGCCGTCGCTGTTGCAATGGAAAACACTTTCCTTTGCCATCGGCCTTCTTCTTCGGCTCTGCCTTTTCTTCTTTCCTTCCTGATCCTTACCTTTTGCTTTTTCACAGACTTCTTTTTCTTTCCATAAGACTTTCTTTTGGAAGAAGTCCGTTCCATAGCAAGAACTGAGCCTTTAGAACCTTTCATAGAAAGCTCAGCGGTAACCAGCATATTCATTAATTCGGCCAAGGAATTTTGAAGTTTATGCATGTGGTAATTCATGATGAATTGCCCATATGCATCAGTCAAGGATTGCAGAATAATATCATTCTGCAGATCCAAGTCCAACTTCACACCGAGCTTCTCAAGCTCTTCCATGTCCTTGATCATTGTCAGACAGTGATCTTGGACTGACTGCCCATCACGCATCTTAGCCTTAAAAAGTCATTTCGTGACTTGATATTTGGCTGCGCGACTCTGTTCACCAAACATCTCCTGCAGGTGAGCCAACATTTGGCGAGCAGTCCCGATATCTTCATGTTGGCGCTGGAGCTCATCAGACATCGAGCCCAACATGTAATATCTGGCCTTATTATCTTCGTCAATCCATTTTTCCAGAGACGCTCTCTGTTCAGTGGATGGACGGGCTGGTAAGGTGGGAGGGTCCTGGTCCAAAACATGGTTAACTTCTCGAACCCAAAATAATTTTGTAGTTCCTGAGCCAATCTTTATAATTGGGTCCAGTCAGTCTATGTGTGTCCAGGATACGTGCCAAGTGGGTTGGACGCAGACATATTTTTCTGTAGAGAGTCAAAGATTCTAGTTAGATACTGTAATTTTGACTTGACCAATTTATTTAGGGATTTTATTTTTAAACAAATTAGCTCCCACTATTTTCTCGGATCCCTACACTCCCTCTGTAGAGATGCGAAAATCTCCATGATTAATGATTTCTAGTGGGTGGTGCGGTCTCACCAACTGACTCATCACCTCACCTAACAGTTATTGGTGATGGGTTAGCCAATGAGTGAACAACTCTTGTTCAATGATTCTCTAATCATGGTGCACCCAAACTTGGTCTCTAATTCATGAATCTCACCGTATCCGGAATATTGATCCACTCCTTAGTTAAGTCAGACCCACCATTTGCATAGACTGGGATTCCTAATTGAGTCTCTCACCGTATCCAAAATATTGAGCCCAACTCATCCTCCAGCCCATAGCATCCAATGCCTAATAGACATGGTTGCATCTTCCCGGTGCAACTGAGCCACTGTATCCAGCCGAGAACAATCAACCCCGGGAAGGGCCCGCACATCTACAATGGTGGAAGACCTCAGACTTAATCTTTTCTTAGGGAGAATTGATTCAGGTCTCATTAAACTAGACTTGGCTTAGTCATAACAATTATGACTAACCTAGTGGCATGGGTTAGCTCGGATTATTGACCACCTCAGATCAGAACTGTGTCAACAGATATGGCCAGGTAAGTGAGACCGATGGAAGGAATATGCCATTAACTCGTACAAGAATGCATTCAGGTCGAGTAGCTTCCAATTAAAAACCAGTCGGTCGTATGTGCCAAACTTACCTTAGACACCAAATTGTTGAGTCAGAACCAATTGGGTTAGCCTACAATCCAGACTCTAACCTCTGAGCCTAATTAGGTCTTGCTTGATCGTGACTCGATCTTGACCCAGACTTAATCCTATTAGGCTGGTCAATTTAAGCATTGTTGTCCCATCTAACCAACTCTTGATTCGGTTTGATCAACCGCTTAGACCTAATTGAGCTACCCAAGCCCGAACCCAGTATTATGAATATGTCTTAGATCTGAAATTCTCAATTTTAGACCTAATTAATATTTCCATAAACTTAATTCTTAATTAAGTTAGGGTTCATAAACAAAATATGCACAATAAATCCTAGGGTTTCAGGATCTAGGGTTTTGCAGAAAGTAAGTTTTGGGTTTCTGATTAAGGACGAACACGCAGCACCCCTACACATCATAAGAACACCCCATCGAATGGGAAGAGAGGGCCTTTAAAAACCCTTCTTCGTTCTTATGACCGGACGGCCAAGAGGAACGCCTTAATCAGGAACATATAACAATACTACAAAAAGTTAATTAGATCTATATCATATATCTCATATACAAAATTAGATCTAATCATGGCATATTTTGCATACATCTCATGTATCAAATCATGCATATTTTTCAGATCTAAATTATCTCATAATAATCTAAAAAATTAGATTTAAATTGATCTATCAAATAAAATTCTAATCTAGACAATTATGTAGAACTATTCTACAACTAGTCTAGACATGCATCAATCATATCTCATATGATGATTTAAAATTAAATAATTTTTATTTGCTATTTTTAGATGTTATTATAACACTTATAATATCAAAAAATAGTAAATAAATAGATCTAAAATAAAATCATAATTAATCAAATCAAAAATTATGCAAAACTAGACTATTCTATAGAACTATTCTATTCTAGAACTAGTCATGCATATCTTCATAATCTTAGATCCAAATCATTTAATTTTTTTTAATTTCTTGATTTTAGATCTGATCACATCTCATGTGACATCTGAAATCATTAATTTTTAATTAAAATTAAAATCAGATCTAAATAAATTTTTTAGAACCATGGCTCTGATACCAGTTGAAGGGAAAAATCCTGATTTTTTGGATCCAGGTTCGTTCAGATCTGATTAGATCAAGAGATATATTTCAAAAATTTTTCTCTTGATTCTAATCAGATCTTGATATTTTCAGATCTAATTCTTATTATTTTAATAAATAAATAAAATTAAGATAAATTAAATCAAATTTAATTTACCTTGATTTGGGTAATCCTATTACCCTGTTGATGATCCTACGTTTGCAGCGGAAGGTTCTGGATCTAGCCACGCAAGCGCCTGGCCTCTACCGGTATCCACTCAGGCTGGATCTAGAGATCCTCTTCTTCTCTATCTTTTCTCCAAAAATTAGATCTAGATCTGATCTGGAGGATCTTCAAAACTTCTTTTGAAGATCAGCAGTCGTCCTTTGCAGCAGTGCAGCCTTCTTGCTTTTTCGTTCGCCTTTTCTTGATCTGATCTCGCACCAATCTGAAGGCCCAAAACTTCCTTGGGTATGGAGAGGAGAGAGAGGGCTAGATGGTGGCATGGAGAAGGGAGAGGGACAGCCTTGGGGCTTGGGCTAAGAGGAACTTATTAAAAAAGTTGGGCACAGATATGTCTTATTTATAGACTCTGCTGATCCATGCAGTCCTCTTCTTCCCAACCAATCACAACCCTTTGTGAAATCAGATCTAAATCTGATTGGTGGGATGAATCCCTGGATTCAAATTAGATGAGAGACCCTAGATTCCATCCTTAAGAGTGGCGCCTAAGACTGGTCAAAGTCTTAGGTGAGGGTCACTCTAGTTTGAATCCAAAAGGAACCTGGAGTCCCTCCTGTATGGGACTCCTAGGCGCCTATCCACTTGGGCGCACGCCATCCTGGCGTGCACCCCCTTCTCCTTGCCAGGTTCTGGCAGGGGGACAAGCCCCCACCAGCTCTCCAATAGGTGCATGACACATGTGGTCAAAATGTCAAAGGGTCAAAGGTCAATGTTTGACCAAAGTCAAAGGTACAAGAAATGATAGGTGATGAAAAATGGCAGGTATTGTCTCAAATTTATCTCAAAATAAGACAACCTTTTTCTGACTTGGACAACCTCCAGTCAGACCATATGTGAAGGCCTCTGATTGAGCACAAACTCCTTTGGCTCAGTCAGAGGACAACTTATTTATGATAGAAAAAAGAAGAACGTTAGGTTCAATCGAGTGCTAGCACGATTTCCTTGAACCTAATTGATTTCTTGAACCTAATTGAATCTCATTCAGATCAATTGAACTAGATCAGTTCAATTGATGATCACCAGATTCAAACCCTTGTTTGTGTGATCTAGTTAGGTTCAATTCTGTATGATGATGGGATATGTCATGATCTCCATCATCGACATCATTGAAACTCCTTTCGATGGATCAGAACTCTTTTGATTCAGACAATTGGAATGATCGATCATCTAAATCATTCTAATTACTTCCAAAATCTACCAGTGACATCTAGCAGTATATGATGGTAACCCATCAAAACTAAAAATGAACCTCTCGATGTAACTACTTGTAGTCAAACTATAACACCCTCAAGGTAAACTGCTGATGCACCTTAGGTCAAAGAATCAGACACACCACTGCAGCATCGAGTCAGTCATCGACGAGAAGGTAGACTTTCTTAAGACTACTCAAGGTGGTTACGCTCAATGCCCTCGTTCTCTAATGAGTACCTATACTCTCGCTCTGGTGTCTCTACGCCGTAGACTCAAGACTCATCTACTATAAAGAAGCGATTGTATACTAACCTTCTCGATCAATCATCATCCTCATGATGATCCAATGGTCAGGAGCATTTTATGAGTTAATAAATTAAAATTCATGTCTTAAATTTTCAACTCTTAAAAATATAAATCATTATTATCATTAACTTAAGGGATGTATCATAGACACTAAATACACTTATGTGATAGAAAATAACCCATTTTATTATTTATAATCAAAATTATAATTTTGCCCTTATAAGTGTATTACAAGTGTCAGCCAATTCTGGCTTCTAGGGTATACATATCTAACATGTTCTTCATCTAGATTCAACTGATATTTGCTCATGACACTCACAGCATGGGCTATATCAGGTCGTGTACATAACATGGCATACATGAGGCTCCCTATTGTTGAAGCATAAGGGATCTTTCTCATGCGTTTTGTTTCCTCAGGTGTGCTAGGGCACATCTTCTTGGAAAGATGAATGCCATGTCTGAAGACACCAAACCCCTCTTAGAGTTTTCCATGCTAAACCTCTTTAGTACTTCCTCTATGTACATCTTCTGTGAAAGTCTTAGCATCCTATTCAGTCTATCTCTATAGATCTTAACTCCTAGAATAAAGGATGCTTCTCCTAGATCTTTCATAAAAAATTCTTTAGATAACCACATTTTGACTATGGTCAACATGGGAATATCATTCCTAATAAGGAGGATGTCATCCATGTACAATATGAGGAAGACAACAGCGCTCCCACTGACCTTTTTGAAGACACATAGCTCTTCTTCATTCTTGATGAAACCAAATAATTTGATTACATTATTAAAATGAGTATTCCAGCTTCGAGATGCTTGCTTAAGTCCATATGTGGACTTTTGCAGCTTGCATACCTTGTGATCAACATCACTAGATGTGAAACCTAGCGACTATTCCATATAGATATCTTCCTTAAGATATCCATTTAAGAATACCATTTTCATGTCCATTTGCCATATTTCATAATTGAAATAGACTATAATAGCAAGTAATGTATGAATGGATTTTAGCATAGCAATTAGGAAAAAGATATCCTGATAGTCAATGCATTCGCACTGACTATAACCTTTTGCCACTAATCTAGCTTTGAATGTCTTCACATTCCCATCTGCACCAATCTTTCCCTTGTAGATTCATTTACATCTAATAGGTATTATACCTTCTGGTGGATCTACCAAGGTCCAGACTTGGTTTGAGTGCATCGAGTCAATTTCTGACTTCATTGCCTCTAACCATTTCTCGGAGTCGATATCGCCTCGTTATAGATTTTGGGATCATTACCATGAACCCCATTACCTATGAGGAATATTTTCTCTACTTTCTCTGAAATAGTACCTAAATATCTCTCAGGAGGATGGGAAATTCTTTCCGATCTATGAGGTGGAGGAGGTAGTGATTGGATTTGCTTAACCTGATTTGATTCCATTTGGTCCTTAGCTCGTTGCTCTTGTGAGACTTTCTCATCGAGCTTGATCTACTTTTCAATGCCACTATCTTGAATAAACTATTTTTTAAGAAAGATGGCATGTCGACTCATAATTACATTATGATCTTCTAGAATGTATAAATAATTGTTAGATATATGTGCCCCTAGAAGCCAGAATTGGCTGACACTTGTAATACACTTCTAGGAGCAAAATTATAATTTTGACTATAAATAATAAAATGAGATATTTTCTATCACATATGTGTATTTAGTATCTATGATACATCCCTTGAGTTAATGGTAATGATAATTCTTATTTTCAAGAGTTGAAAATTTAAGACAAGAATTTTCATTATTAACTCATAAAAGGCTCCTGACCGTAGGATTGTCATGAGGATGGTGATTGATCCGGAAGGTTAGTATACAATCACTTCTTTATAGTTGATGAGTCTTGAGTCGATGGTGTAGAAACATCAGAGCGAGAGTATAGGTATGTTAGATATATGTGCCCTAGAAGCCAGAATTGGCTGACACTTGTAATACACTTCTAGGGGCAAAATTATAATTTTGACTAAAATCAATAAATGGATTATTTTCTATCACATATGTGTATTTAGTATCTGTGATACATCCTTTGAGTTAATGGCAATGATAATTCATATTTTCAAGAGTTGAAAATTTAAGACATGAATAATCATTATTAACTCATAAATTGCTCCTGACTATAGGATCATCACGAGGATGGTGATTGATCCAGAAGGTTGGTGTACAATCGCTTCTCTTTAGTAGATGAGTCTTGAGTCTATGGTGTGGAGACATCAGAGCGAGAGTATAGGTACTCGTTAGAGAACGAGGGCACTGAGCGTGACCACCTCGAGTAGTCATTAGGGAGTCTACCTTCTCGTCAATGACTGACTCGATGCTGCAGTAGTGTGTCTGGTTCTTTGACCTGAGGTGCATCGGCAGTTCACCTTGAGGGTGTTATAGTTTGACTACACCATTACTCGGTCTCCTAGCCATATGGAACCTGAGGTGTATGTTGGCTATAGCATGTTCATTGTAGGAACTGGATGGCATCAAGATGGAATCTATCTACCTCGGTGGTAGAGGAGCAGCCCTATGATAATCATGAGAATCAAGTCAGAAGCCCATGGCCATGGCAGAGTGAAATAATAGAAAGAGTTTCTATTTAGATTTTCACATTGGACTCGAATCGAATGATTACATCATATGACAGAAACTAGGGTTTGACGAGTTTACCTTAACCCTAATCTGATCGGAGCTCAAGATAGAAGGACTGAATCACACAAGTAGCTGCACCAAGAGGTTTGCATTCAGCTCTGATGGGTTGCCACCATATACTGCTAGGTGTCACTGATGGATTTTGGGAGCAATTAGAATGATTTAGATGATCAATCATTCTAGCTGTTCGAATCAGAAGAGTTCTGATCCATCAAAAGGAGTTTCGATGATGTCAATGATAGAGATCATGACATATCCCATTACCATATAGAACTGAATCTAACTGGGTCACACAAATAAGGGTTTGAATCTGGTGATCATCAATTGAACTGATCTAGTTCAATTGATCTGAATGAGATTCAATTAGGTTTAAGGAAATCGTGCTAGCACTCGATTGAACCTAACGTTCTTCTTTTTCTATCATAAATAAGTTGTCCTGTCTGAGCCAAAGGAGTTTGTGCTCAATCAGAGGCCTTCATATGGTCTGACTGGAGGTTGTCCAAGTCAGAAAAGGTTGTCTTATTTTGTAAGACATTACCTGCCATTTTTGGTCACCTGCCATTTCTTGTTCTTTGACTTTGGTCAAAAGTCTACCTTTGATTGGTCAAACGTTGACCATTGATACTTTGACTTTTGACCACATGTCATGCACCTATTGGAG
>QRFJ01000419.1:229180-264049 GCA_006176705.1 Cocos nucifera
CCCAGGAGTCCCTGTTGGACAAGGACTCCATCTCCTTTTTGGATTTTGATTAGACTTCTCCTAAGAATCAAGTTTGACTGATCTTAGGCGCCATCTAAGGAGGAATCCAAGGGACTCTATTCCCATCAATCAGATTTAGATCTGATTTCACAAAGGGTTGTGATTGGTTGGGAAGAAGAGGAGTTGGATCACGCATAGTCTATAAATAAGACCCTGCACCCAACTCAAGGAGTATCTGAAATAGAATTGAAAATTCTCATGCCCCAAGGCTGCCTCTCCTCTCCTCCTCCATGCCAAGTCCACCTTCTCCCTCTCCTCTCCACATCCAAAGAAGTTTGGGATCTTAGTTGGTGCAATCTAGATGAGAGAAAGGTGACAGAAAGCTAGAAGGCTGTACTGCTGCAAAAGACAACTGCTGATCTTCAAAAGGTATTTTGAAGATCCTCCAGATCAAATCTAGATCTAATTTTTGGAGATGTGATAGAGAAGTAGAGGATCTCTAGATTCAACTTGAGTGGATACCGGTAGAGGCCAGGCACTTGTGTGACTAGATCTAGAACCTTTCGCTGCATACAGGATCATCAATGGGTAATAGGATTACCCTACATCAAGGTAAATTTAATATGATTTAATTTATCTATATTTTATTTTTATTATTATAATAATAAAGATCAGATCTGAAACATCTCAGATCTAATTTGGATCAAAGAGAAAAAATTTTAAAATATATCTCTTGATCTGATCAGATCTGAATGAACCTGGTCTGAGAAATCAGAATTTTTCCTTCAGTGCAGTGGTAGGCTTAGCGGTGCAGTGTTGAGTGGTTGGCCTCAGGTGACTTGGGTATAAAGTCATGATCTTCTGTGACATCAGATGGACTTCGAATATAGGTGGAGCTCTAGAGAGGTGGCTTCATAATTGAAGAGGAATTTGACATGAGTTCAGAGCAGAGGGGTACGGGAAGACCAATATCCTAACACCAATGCTAGTGATGCATAGTTTCAGGTGGAGCGACATGTGTAGGAGGATAGACGTAATTCTGAGGAGACCATGTAAGGATTTGCAACGAGTGTCGGTATAGGAATGCTGCGGATTCTCCAGAGAAGTCTAGGGAAAATGATGCAGCTGCTAAGCAGGAGGATTCCTATAATTTTAGAATGGTGCAGTGGAACAAACCAAGGTCTTCAACGGTGGAGGCAGTAATCCCAGAAGGTCTCAAAGGATGTACAATAGCTGAAGAGGATTAGCAGAGGTGATGAATGCACAAGGGGCTATCAAGATATGCAGGGATAATGGGATCATGCAAGTGGATATTACCAGAGGCTTACCAAGGCTTGGGAGTACCAAGATGGAGATTGTGAGGATTTGTGGTGCTCCCAAGTCTTGGAAGGCCACGGAAAGAGTCAGGATGATGACTCTAAAAAACTAGGATATGTGCGGTCTTAGGGCTAGGACAAGAGTTATCCTAGGGTGGAGGTGGTGCGTAGCCCTCCACAGGCTCAAGGTTCGAGTGTTGGGGATCTTGAGGGGCTTGGTTGATGCTTCGAAGACCTAGGACACAAAGTGGAGCAAGAAACCAAAGTTGGAGAGTGAAAACTGTAGAATGGAGCTTTTCTATAGCTTAGTCAGCTCAGTCTCAGACTGGATCGGCTAAGTCTCAGCGCACAAGATAGATAGAAGGTCTTATTCAAAACTATAGGTACAGAATAGAAACTAGGTTGGCTCAGTCTCAGATTGAGTTGACCTAGTCTCAGGTTAGTCAGCCCAATGTTGAGACTGAGTTGGCCCAGTGCGTGGTTGAGTTACGCGTGTGTTTTGTTTAGGCTAGGATAGGGACTTATCCTAGGAGTCTTAAGGTCTAGTTTAAGAGGTCTTAAGAGGGGCTAACTCATGTATGGGTCGAGTCTAGATCTAGGGAATAAGAGCATGGGAAACATGGGTGTATATGGGCTCGGTGAGTGCTTTCATGTATTGGATTAGCCGGAGAGCTTTTTGGTCGAGCCTAATGGCTATGTTTAAATACATAGGTTGCATTAGGATTTCATCAAGGAGTGAAATATAGATCTTTTCTCCCTCAATTCTCTCTTCTCTCTTCTCTCTAGTGTTGCTGCCCTAGGATTCTTGAAGAAGCCTTAGAGAGGGGGGGCATCTCCCTCAAGCCCAAGGAGGGAGGCATCCCATCATAGATCAAGGTGGAGGATCGATGGTTTTCTGTCCATAGAGAATGTCATAGGTCTCTTCAGGTCTATACTAAAGATCAAGAGCTTCCGCAACATGGTATCAGGGCTTGTGATGTTAGGATGATTGGCGTTCGAGTGATACCATGGTTCCTTCAATTTGGTATCAGAGCAAGGTGATGCCAGTTGCTGGGTCAACATCCATATCTCATATGGAGTCTTTGCAACAGACTTGCTTGGAACATTATTCAAAATATAACAAGCAGTCTTAAGTGCATAACCCCAAAAAGAAATTAGTAGACTCGCAAATCCCATCATGGATTGAATCTTATCCAATAGAGTTCGATTCATCCTTTCAGACACACCATTATGCTGTGGTGTTCTAGGAGGGGTCCATTATGAGATAATCCCATTCTCTCCTAGATATGTCAAAAACTCATAATACCTCCTTGATCTGACCAAAGAGTTTTAATACTTTTTTCAAGTTATTTTGCTAACTTATTTTGATATCGTTTGAACATTTCAAATGAATCGGATTTACTCTTCATAAGATAGACGTACCCATACCTAGATGGGTCATCAGTAAATATAATGAAGTAGTAATACCTATCTCTGGCATATGTGTTCATAGGTCAACACACATCAATATGTATTAGACCCAAAAGATCAGTGGCCCGTTCATCCTTTCCAGTAAAAGATGATTTGATCATCTTACCAAGAAGGTAGGACTCACAGGTAGTTAATGATTCACAATCATCGATGTCAAGGATATGCTCTTTGACTAACTTGTTAATCCTCTTCTTATTTATATGACCAACTGACAGTGCCAAAGATAGACATCAGTGATATTATCTATTTTTGAACATTTATTTGACGTGTACATTACACTAATAGACTATGATAAAACTTAAATATCTTTTTTTAATTATCCTCGCATTATTGTGACTTCATTCATAATGATATCGTAATAATTTTTCTTTATTAATAAACTATAACCATCCTAGGCCAAAAGCCCAATAGATATTATATTCATCATAAATGATGAATAATAGTGATAGTCACTTAAAATGATATTATTTATTTTGAAAACAAGCTCAAGTGTTCCCAATGCTAGGACTGGAACATTCCTTCCATCCCCTACATTCAGGAATCTCTCACCATTCTCAAACTTTCTATCAATTTGAAGTTTGTGCAATGAATTGCATATGTGAACTGGACTCTTGATATCTAATACCTAGGTAGAAGTATCACAAACAAAAAAATTGCAGGATGTTATCATATAACAGCCTTACCCAACAACCACCTGTTGATTTCTCTTGTTCAGCCTTTTCGAGTCTAGAGGATAATTCCTTTTTGGGTCTGCCTAATTAGGGTCAACACTATATTTCTCGTAATTAGGTCCTAAATGCATGTTACTATCCAATAGTGAACGGAGTGACTATACACTAGCCATTCTACTTATCTAAAAGAAAAACTCAAGACCTTATTAGTACTCGAATTATTTAATCCTAAAGACTTGGACTTTAGTCTAAAGGTTCTTCCAATATTTTTATGAATTGATAGCCTCTACCTCCAATTCGAGAAATTACACTGACTTCTTAGTGGGTATTGAAATCCATATAGACTACAAACAGGTCCAAGGAAAGCTCTGACTTACCCATGTGCATCTACAGGTAGGTTCACAATCAATTATTTCTTTAAATAATTTTTAGTATTTTAATTTTGCCCTAAAAGCTAATTCAGTAAGCTATGGCCTCTACTGAAAAGGTCTGGTTAGGTTCAACCATTAACATGATTGAGTTTGATGCATCAAACGAATGAAAATTAGGCCCGAGGAAAGCTTTGGCAAACCTAATCACCGTTCAGAGAGTGAGAACTAATCATTATTTGATGAATAATAATTCAAATATCCAAATGAACACCAGGTGTAAGGCATCTCCAATGTCCATCTAGAAAATTAAACTCATTACTATTCACCTTAATGGAAGACTATGACTCAATTATCCCTATAACTTTATCATTTTTTAGGATCTAATAATTTAGAGAATTTAGATTACTTGTGACTTTAGAATAGAGAGAGACACGGACCAATTTACTCCCACTGACTTTTCCAAGTCAAATCCTCCGACTAACTTCACCAAGTTAAATGAAGAGGACTAGGATCAATTTCGATCCATGGGAACCTAATTCAGTCTTACTTATTGAAATCAGTCAAACTGATTTCTAATGACATGAGTCAGCTTGAATCATCAAGTGATCTAATCAAATCCTAATCAATCATGTCGGTCAGGTAAGTAAGATCAGTGGAAGGGATATGCCATTAACTCATCAGAGATCGAATTAGCGTGAGTAGCTCCTAATTAAAAACCACTGATTTAGACTGTCAAACTTATCTTGGACACCAACCGACTAATTAGGTTTAATTCGATCAACCTAATAATTTTAGACTGGACCGCTTAGCCATAAATTAAGTCCATCTTGCTCCTTGTTAAAGACATGGACTTGTCTAACTATAACTATTGAAATTGAGTCTAGAGTGTCCTTAATTTAATCTAATTCAATATTTGGTTAGATTTGATCAATTACTCTAGTTAAGTCTATTCTTCAACTAACCTTAGGTCTAATCCAATTAATGGACCTAATTCATCTAACCTATTGACCTACAGTTTTATGCATTTGTCATAGGATCTTTAATTCATAATTCTAGATCCTACTAGATAATACTTGATTCTTTTAATTAAGTTTTTGGACTGATAGGTTGGGGTTCAATATTTTAAAAATAATTTTAAAATTTTAAAATATTTTGTCTATTTTTTATTATTCAAATGGGTTGACTCAATTCATAAATGAGTCAGCTCATTTCATAAGCAACAATCCTATTGCATGTTTCATAAAAGAAAATAAAACATTCTAAAATTAAATCATGAATCATGATTTAGATCTAATCTAAACTATTCATGTTTAACTTTTAATTGAAACCATTTCAATAATTAAAATCCTTTTAGATCTATAACATATCAAATTTGTATGCATTTAATTTTTCTAATTATATATTAAAATATTTCAAGCAGCCCTTGCTCTGATACCAATGATGAAAATCATGCAGGGTTTAAAGCATGCACTTCAAATTTTTTTCGAATTTGATAGCATTGGAAGCTAAAAATTAATCTAATATTAATTTTATGCATGCATTGATCTAATCAAAAAGTCCTACTAAGGATCTAGACATGTCATATATGCAATAGAAAATAAATGCATTCGATCAGCAAATCATATTTGCTGACCAATTTATATTCAGAACACAATGTCTTAGTGCGGGTAGCCAAACTCCACAATTTGAATCTGCTAAAAAGTAGCTTCCTCATGTCGCGATGCAACCGCATAGTCGTCTAGCCTCTATGGTGAGTCCACATGGAGCTCCTGATCCCGACCAGCTCTATCGGAGTGCTAGCTCCTTACTAGAGCCTTCGACAGCTGATCTTCGTTGATCTGATTGATGATCTTTCTCCCGATCTTTTGAATACTCCAGAGGTCAGAAGATGTAGTAGGGAGGATGATGAGGTGGTGTAACAAATTTGGTGGCTATCTGATACTCACAATGCTCAAACTTACTACCCAATCCTTGGGTCGAAACCCTAGGACCTCTCATACCTGAAAACCCTAGAGATCCCTCTCTCAGAGTTTTTGTGACAAACTAAAAATCTCACACCCATCAATAGCTCACATCTAGGAAGCCCTCACATAAACTCTGATTTTTGTGAAACCCATATCCCAAAAACACCACACATAATTTTAAACTATTTAAAATTGCATGACAAGAGAAGAGTGGAAGAAAGGGTGGTGCAGACAATCTGCATTTTGATTCTTTCTCATGCCTAGATGAAAATGCCCCAACCCCTCAAATTTCTCTCTTTGAAAGACACTCTCCTCTCACATACCCACGTAAAATTTCCTCTTAAATTGGCGACTTTACGATGGGCATAGTGTGTGGAAAGATTAGGATGGAAGGTTGAACTCGTTTCAACCTCCCAACATGAATTTGAAATTCAAATGGAAGTCTATCACTTCCAATGCCACATATTAGGTGGGTGACATGTAGAAGGACTCTCCTTCTATGCCCACTTCGAAAAAAATACCACAAAAAATCATGCAACAATTCTTAGAGGCATGGTGAATGGATAATGACAAGGAGGTTGAACTTGTTTCAACCTCCAAGTTCAACCTCCAAACAACTTGAGTTCAAAATTCAATTTTCTTTGAACCAGTCCAACACTTGGACTAGATCAAAGGTAGAAAGGAGAGGAGACCCGGATATCTTTTTGGCATGGGAAACTTTCACATGAATTTTGAATTTGCATGAGAGAGGGCATGGGTCTAAGAAGGGTGGCATAGGGAGAAAGAATTTTAAAATTCAAACTAACTTTGAATTAGTCATCAAATTGAGCTAGTTAGCAATCAAATTACTAATTAATCCTTCAATAAACATAGAGTCCCAATTGGGAGATGTCTGGGCAATAGAGTCCCATCTAAATGATACTTTTGATCGAAAAGTTCCAAACTAGTGGGACTCTTGATCGAAATGTCCTAAACCAGTGGGACTCTTAATCGAAGTAACCCAAATAAATGAAACTCATGATCACAGAGTCCCAGACCAGTAGAACTCTTGATCATAGAGTCTCAGATAAGTAGGACTGGAACTCTTAGTTATAGAGTCCTAGTTCAGTGGGACTCTTGACCATTGAGTCTCAGACAAGTAGGACTCAGAGTCCCAGACTAGTGAGACTTTTAGTCATAGAGTCCCAGTCTAATGGGACTCTTGATCATAAAGTCTCAGACTATTAGGACTCAAGATTAGCCATCAGATCAGGTAGGAACTTCTAATATGTATGACCCTATAGGTTTGAACCCTAAGCCGATAGCATAGGAATTATTTTCTGTACTAATCGATGTGACCATCTAGCAATAGTACCTAACATCTAGATAGGTCGAATAGTCACTTCGTAACATCCAAGAATCTATGGTATATGCTTACCGTATAATTCATTTCCTTGAACCAAATACTCAAAAGATGACCTAGGATTTACTGTTAATCTTGAAAAATCATCCACATTGTATTTTAAAATTCAGTGTCCATCATATGGACTATCCCGATCAAGATTTTGCTAAATTGAAATACAGTGATATACTTGCTCCAACACTTGGAGGGATCAATTTTATTTTAACTTATGCACCGACTAAACAAGTACTTGACTACACCAGTAACCTTCAATCACTGAGTTAGAAATTTAGATAGTCCAATACTAAAGTATAATAAGTTGCTTGCAAGTCACCGTAGTGGTCTCAGGTCTAAGGGATACTTATACCCATATCCTTTGTGAGCAACTTTTGACAACAAAGAGCTCCGCAATTAGATCATGTTCAATGAAATATACCCCTACACTTCACCTGCATGCCATACCAGTATCTCCATACTTCTTGGTTTAGAGGACAACCAACATATATGGCACATAACAACCTACACTCGATAATGTTGTCATCCTAGGTAACAACATAGTATTTGGTCGCAAACTAGTTTAAGGGTTAAATAATAAATTCTTCTTTATCAAGTCTAAATAGTCCTAAGGACTTCATCATAAAAGAGTTCATTATAGCAAGATGCACAAACATGATGAGATACAAGAATAATAATTTTATTTATTTATAATTCAAGCATAAATTATATTTAACACAACCATCTACAACCCAGATGATTGACTTTAGGATATAGTGATGGAAAACATGCAAGGTTTCATGCATAGATTTCAAAATTTTTTCGAAATTAAAGCAGCAGAAGACATAGATTAAATAGTTTAATCTACAATATGCATGTAATCATATTACAAAACCCTACATCAAGGATCTATAACATGTCATGATGCAAATATAAATCTATAAATAAATTAATCATAATTGATATTGATCAAATCAATACCTACATCTAGAATAATTCTAGATCAAACCCTAGATCATATCTAGGTCATCAAGAGATCAGATCTCTTACCTTTGCATGCAGGTCGAAGAACTCTATGGTTGATTTTCGTTATTATCTTTGGAGCCGCACATGTGTCCGACCTCTACAGGTGATCCACACGAGCTTGCAACACAGATCAGAGGTTCATCGAATGAAGATCCGCTCGAAGTGCTAGTTTTTCGTAGATCCCTCCTGATGGTCAATCAAATATATATTCTGCGAATCTCTTGGACACTCCAAGAGATAAAAAATATAAGGAAGAATAAGGAAGAAATCCAACCCTTAGATCTCCCATTAATCAAAAAATAAAAATAAGAAAAAATAAATTCTAAGAGAAGATAAATCTTCTCCTTCAGGACATTAATGATTGATGTCCTGAAAATATCTCTATACTAGGACAAGAGGAGACCTTCTCCTCAAGATTTTTTATATGTTTCTAGATCTAACATCTCTAATTTTTATTCTTAAAAATTCTCATAAAATAAGAAGAAGAAGGATTCTTAAAGAAACCCTAAGAGAAGACCTTTCTTTTCTTCTTCTTCTCTCATTAGGACATGATCAAATCATGTCCAAAAAGAACACCATGCCCTAACAACTTGGAGTACTAATTCCCATGCCCTATTCCTCTCTCTCTCAAATTTTTATCATATAAAAATAATAAAGAATAAATAAAAAAATACATAAAAGAAAATTAAAGAGAAGATAATCTTTTCTTACCTTTGTCCCCTCAAGACATCATCCTATGTTGTCCAAAAGAAAGGATCTTCTCCAAAGAACTTGGCACCTCATGCTACCCACATTATCTCCCTTTTGTGATCTCCTTTTGCCATGGAATTGCCCAGGTTTCTCACACCATCTACTCAAAATAAGGCACCTCCTTATTTAAGACAAAGACTAGGTCAAAATCCTAGTCTTAGAAGTAGTCTCATGGGGCCCCTCCCCTAAATATTTGGCATGTAACCACTCAATATCATGCACAAAAAGAAAGGAAAAGAGTGTAGAGAAAATAACTAGGCATGGGAAAGGTTGGCGCACAAGGGAGGGAGGAGTTCTGGTCAAAGGGGGCTCTTTTAAGTAGAAAACAAATCCTAACTTCCTGATTTTGACCAAGGCAAAACAAACTTCCACAAATCAGAATTATGGGGCATGGAGAAGCTTCTTAGGCATGGAAAAGTTCACATAAAACCTCAAAAATAAAAGGTGGGCATGGGTTTTCTAAGGTGCAAGAGAAAGAGAGAGAGTCCCAGTCCAACTGGGACTCCTCTTGTTTGACTAGGTCAAAATAGGTTTGAATCTAATTTAAATTCTATTTAAATCAGATTAAATACAACCTAATTAAGAATGATCCTAGTCCAACTAGGAGCTTAATTAAATTAGATTAAATTAAAATTTAAATCTGATTTAAATTCTAACTCAATTAGGTGCACCCAAGTTCTAGTCAAATAAGAAATTATTTAAATCCTAACTCAATTAGGTGCACCCAAGTTCTAGTCAAACAAGAAATTATTCTTTCTTGCAATTGTCTTATCCAATAAACCAACTAGACTTAATCTAATTAAGTCCAAATCAATTCTAGTTGAATCTAATTCAATTAGACTTGATCTCAGCCTGATTGCTCAATTAAATTAAGTCAATTAGCAATCTAATTGCTAATCGATCCTCCTACAATACTTGCATTAGGTTAAACATCAATCGTATTGATGGATTGATCATAGAATGATTCTCAATCATTGATTAACCATCTGATCAGATTACAAGTTCTAATATGTGTGACCCCATAGGTTCAAACCTAAGTCGATAGCATAGAAATTAATTTCTATACCAATCAAAGTTACTATCTAGCAATGGTTCCCGACATCTAAATAGGTTGAATGTATGCAAAGCAACATTCTTAGAACCCTGGCCCATGTTTACTGCATAATTCATCCCTATGATCAATAATGCTCAAGACAACTTCGAGTATGCTGTCAAACACTTATACAAGTCATCTCTATTGTATCTCAAAATTTTGCAAATTCTGTGATACCTCACAAGGATTACCCAGGCCTAGGTTTTGCTAAATTAAAATACAGTGAGTCATTCTTTTTTTGAAGTTAATCAGGAGTGGTCAATCCCATCTTGACTCATACACTAACTTTACAAGTACTTGACTATACCTAAAAATCTTTCAAACCTATATTAGAAATACAGACAGTCCAGCACCAAAGTATAGTGACTTGCTTGCAAGTCACCGTGGTGATCTCAGATCAGAGGGACACTTATACCCATTAGCCTTAGCGAGCTACTCTTGACAGTAGAGTGCTATATTAATCATGTTCAGTGCAGATATACTCCTACATCTCATCTGGATGCCATACTAGTGTCTTCACATCATTTGGTTACGAGGATAACTAACGCATATGGCATACAGTGACCTACACTCAATAAGTTATCATCCTTATTAATAACTTGTTATTTGATCGTGAATAATTTAAAAACCATCCAATAAATCCTCTTTTATCGATTGATTGTGGTTCTAAGGACTTCTTCATAATTTAGAAGTTCATTTAAGAAAGATAGAACTTTTATGATGAATCAACCAAATAACTATTATTATTAGATAATTCATATACTAATTCCAATCATCTACTACTTAGATGATTGATTTTAGGATACATTTTTTAACAACTCCCACTTAGACTAAGGCCAATCAGAATGATATCAAATATCCTATCTTCCACTTGAGTTTGTAGAACTCTTTAATTCCAAGGCCTTAGCAAATGGGTCAGTCAACTTCTCCTTTTACATTGATCTTCTGAAGATCGACGTCATCCAGATCTAATATTTAAGATGAAAGCAATACAGAATATGCTGGTCCTTGGGTTCTTTAGCCTGAGCTATGGCTCCAGTGCTATGATAGGATTGGACCATTGGTGGAGGTTGCCACTTCCATCCAACTAATGAACCTCAGCAACTGTGCAACTTACATGGCACCATCATATACCATGATATACTCTACATCACTAACTGAATAGGCTAAAGTATACTGCATGGAATCTTTTCAGTAGATTACTCCTATAATTAGGATATAACCCGATATTCTCTTGATGTCATCTTGTTTTGACTGAAATTAAAACATCCACATGTTTTAAGTCAATACTTCCAAATTTGAGTCACTAAACCTTAGTATTTTCTAAATACTTAAGGATTGTCTATACAATCTTCCAGTGGCTCTCATTTGGATCAGACAGGTATCTGCTCACTACCTCTAGTGAGTATACCATGTCTAGTCTCGTACATGAAGAAATAAGATGACAGCTAAATCATTATTCCTTACAATGTTGGAATGTCATTTTTGATTAAGAGAATTTCATCCTCAAATAATATAAAAAATAATACTACAGAATATTTTGCCCAATTTCGAATGCAGGGTTTGTCTTTGTTTATACATACGTTCAAAACATATGTTCAAAAACTGAGATAATAGCCAAACAGGCCTTACAGATCTTTATCTTGTCATCTGCGCTACTCTGATCCTTTAAAAATCCATTCACACCCAATGGATTTTATCCCTTCAGGAGAATCAACTATGTCCATACACTATTGATTTCCATGGACTTCAATTTGGATTATGTGGCTCCAAGCCACTTCTCAAAGTCAGGCTACTACATTGCATCTCTATAGGTGATTGGATCCTTGTTGTTCTCATCGAGCTCAATAAGATCGCCATCCAAGACCTACATACTGAAGTATCTGTCTGGCTAACACAGTACTCTATCGGATCTCCTTAAAAGTGATACTTTAATGGGCTTTGAGTTTGATCTGATCAAATCCAATTCTGTAGGTTTACTAGATTACGTCAATTTTTTTATACCAGTCAAACTTCTTCAAGTTCAATTTGACAGGCATTAGTTCCTTCTCTAAGGAACTTCTTTCCAAAAGAAATGCCCTACTACTGAAGAACATCTTATATTCTTTAGTATGGTAGAATTAATAATCCTTAAACACCTATTAGACCAGGATCCAAGTTCATCTATGTGCAAACCTATGACATAGCCCGATCAATCCTAAAATCAAAGATGAGAGAGTTTAGGTCTATGCTCGATCCATATCCAATATGGAGTCTATGCAACAAATTCACTCGGTATAAATTTTTAGAGTAAAATAAGTAGTCACAAGAGCATAACCCTGAAATAGGCAAACTAGTGAATCCTATCATGGATTGAACCATATCTAACAATATTTAATTTCTTCTTTCAAATACATTATATTCCAAAAAAAAATTCACTAAGAGAGAATCCAATTCTTTCCTAGATATGTCGCAAACTCACTAGATAAGTATTCGCCTCCTTGATCTGATCGAAGAGTTTTAATACCTTATCTAGATTATTTTTTTTATTTCATTATTGAATCGCTTGAACATTTTAAATGATTCATCCCAGATGCACTCATGCCTAGATAGATCGTCTGAAATGAAATATTAATATCTTTCTTTGATACTTAAGTTCATAGGTCCACATACATCACTATGTATGAGACTTAGAACTTTATCGGCTCCTTCATCTTTTTCAATAAAAGGTGACTTTATCATCTTCCTAAGAAGATAAGATTCACAGGCTATCAATGATTGATAATCATTGATGTTAAGGTTTTTCTCTCAAGCTAATTCGTTTATCCTGTTCTTGTCGAGATGACTAAGCCTATAATGTCAAAGATAGATATCCATGACATAATCTAACTTAGATGTATACATTATACTTAACAGGCTGTGTAAATATTAAATATTATTTTTTTATAATTTATATATTATTATAACATTATTCATAATAATATCATAATAATCTTCTTTATTGATAAATGATAACAATCCCTGGCCAAAAGGCCAATAGAGAATACATTTATCATAAAGATGGACAATAGTGACAATCACTTAAAATGATATCTTTGAAAATAAGCTTGACAATTTCTAAAGCTATGATTGGAATAGAACTTCCATCCAAAATTTTTAGGTATTTCTCATCATTTTTAAATATTCCACTTACCTATAGTTCTTGCAACAAATTGCATAGAACTATCGGTATCTCATGCCTAGGTAGCAGAATTTCATATAGAAAAATTTCAAGGTGTTATCATATAACATCCTTGATAAGCAACTCTTGCTCATTTCTCATGTTCAGCCTATTATGGTCAAGAAAAGTAAGATAATTCATCTTCCTATGATCCTGCTTCTAACAATAGAAGCACTATACCTGATTTGGATTAATTTTGGACTAATTATTTTACTGGGCTAAGATGTCCCAGTACGAACCCATTCATACTACTGAATCAAATTTAATTTTTGATACTAATTATCAAAGTTGGGTCCAATAAGTCATCACTGTCTAACAGTGATAGGAGCAATTAAGGTTAAGCCTTATTTTGAGAAAAGAGAATAATGATCTAAGTATATGAATTATATTAAGCCTAGAGACTTGGATTTTAGTCTAAAGGTTCTTCTACTATTTTATTCAAATTGGTAACCTCTATCTCTAATTTAAAAAATTACTTTAATTTTTTAGTAGGTACTAGAATCCACATAGACTGCACATAAGTCTAACTATGGTTGGTCAACCCATGTACATCTAAAGGTAGGTTTATAACCAATTATTTCTTCAAACAACTTTTAGTAATTTAATTTTGCCCCAGAAACCTAATCAGTAGGCTAAGGCCTCCACTATAAGGATCTGGTTAGGTCCAACCATTAACATGACTGTACTTGGTATATCTAACCAATGAATAATTAAGCTCAACTATGGTTGGTCAACCTAACCACCATTAGACAGACACATCTAAGTCGTCATATGATGAATGATAATTTCAGTAGTCAACAAGCACTAGGCCTATGGGCCTCCAATGATTATTGAGTTAATGGACCAATTATCAAACACCTTAATGGAAGGCTATGACTCGGTTATCTTCATAACTTTATCATTTTAAAGATCTAATAATTTTAGAAAATTTAAATTATTAGTGATTTAAGGATAGAAAGGATATAGACTAATTTACTTTCACTGATTCACCAAGTCAAGTCCTCCCACTGACTTCTCAAGTCATCAATAAGGACTGAAATTAATTTTCGTCGATGGGCATCTAGATCAGTCTCACTGAATGAAATCAGTCTCACTGATTTTCTATGTGATATGGGTTAGCATGAATCAATCAGCAACCTAATTAAAAGTTGATTAACCACATTGGCCAGATAAGTGAGATTAGTGGGAGAGTCTACCAAAACTTATCTTAGACACTATTAAAAATGGCCAAGTAACTAGGCTACCAATTAAAAACCACCGATCTAGAATGCTAGACTTATCTTAGATACCAATTTATTTATCAGTTTTGATTTGGTCTGCCTAAAGATTCAGGCTCGACCACTAAGCCACGATCAGGTCCATTTGTTAGATGTATGGAGTTTGATCAACTACAATTATTGAATTGATCTAAAGAAGTGATCTAATTCTAATTAACTATTAATTAGATTTGATCAATTTCTTAACTTAGTCCATATTTAATCTAACCCTAGGTCTAATCCAGTTAATAACCTGATCAAGCTAACCCATAGCCCTTTAACCCATATTTTATGAAATTATCTTAGGATCTTTAAATCATAAACCTAGATCCTAAATAATCACTTAATTCTTAATTAAGTTAAAGGCTTATGAGTTTGGATTTATGGAACCTCAAAATAAATTTTTGATTTTATTATTTAAAATATTTTCAAATTGTAAACATTTTACATTGAATCATATTCAATTTATGATTTTAGATTGATTTATTTTAATATTTCAATCATGTCCTAGGATTTTTGAATCTAGAATTTTATAAAAAGTAAGTTCATAATTTAAATTCTATAAAATAAATATATCATATACATTCTAGATTCAAAATAAAAGATACATATCAACATATGCAACAATAGGATCTAGATCTAAACATTAAACATATCATATAGATCTTATCTAAATAAACAAAATTAGATCATAAACTAATTAATTATTAAATTTAAAATTTAAAAATAAATCATAAATTATTTTAGGTCTCATCTAATATATTTATGATTTAGGTTTCTCGAATTAGCACATACTAAGACAATCTTTTCATTGTAAGGGATAAATCTTACAGTAGGACAACCTTATGGTAGTATGTATAATTCTGAGATTATTTAGATTTAATCTAAATAATCTAAAATAGATCTAATATTTATTTAATTTTAAATTTAAATCAAAAAATTAAATTATTAATTTACTTAAATCTAATCTAACATGTTTATGATTCAAATTCAGATCAACACATACTAGGACAACATTTTCATTATAAGGGGTTAACCTTACAATAGGACAACCTTATGGCAATATGTGCGATCTTTAATTAATTTTAATTTTTAAATTTATTCTTAAGCATACATGAACATGTTATAAAAGAATCTAGATGCTATGATACCATTGAAGAAAAATATGCAGGGTTTCATTAATAGATTTCAAAACTTTTTCAAAATTAAAGTAGCAGAAGACATAGATTAAACAATTTAATCTACAATATGCATGTAATCAGATTACAAAATCCTACATCAAGAATCTATAACATGTCATAATGTAAATATAAATCTAAAAACAAATTAATCATAATTGGTATTGATCAAATCAATACCTAGATCAAGAATAATTCTAGATCAAATCCTAGGTCATATCTAGGTCACCAAGAGATCAGATCTCTTACCTTTGCTTGGGTTGAGAACTCCATGATTGATTTTCATTATTATCTTTGGAGCTGCACACACGTCCGATCTCTATAGGTGATCCACACGAGCCTGCAATATAGATCGAAGGTTTGTCGAATGAAGATCCACTCGAAGTGCTAGCTTCTCGTGGATCTCCCTTGATGGTCAATCAAATACATATTCTCCGGATCTCTTGGACACTCCAAGAGATAAAGAATATAAGGAGGAATAAGGGAGGAATTCAATCCTTAGATCTTTTATAAATCAAAAAATAAAAATAAAAAAAAAAAAATCCTAAGAAAAGATAAATCTTCTCATTCAGGACATCAACGATTGATGTCTTGAAAACATCTCTATGCTAGGACAAGAGGATACCATCTCCTCTAGATTTTTTCTATGTTTCTAGATCTAATATCTATAATTTTTACTCTTAAAAATTCTCACAAAATAAGGAGAAGAAGGGTTCTCAAAGAAACTCTAAGAGAAGACCTTTCTTTTCTTCTCCTTCTCTCATCAGAACATGATCAATTCATGTCCAAAAAGAACATCATGCTCCAACAACTTGGAGCACTAATCCCCATGCCCTATTCCTCTCTCTCTCAAATTTTTATCACATAAAAATCATAAAGAATAAATAAGAGAAAAAATACATAAAAGAAAGTTAAAGAGAAGATGATGTTCTCTTACCTTTCTCCCCTCAAGACATCATCCTATGTTGTCCAAAAGAAAGGATCTTCTCCAAAGAACTTGGTGCCACATACTACCCACATTTTCTCCCTTTTGTGATCTCCTTTTGCCATGGAATTGCCCAGGTTTCTCATGCCATCTACTCAAAATAAGGTGCCTCCTTATTTAAGACAAAGACTAGGTCAAAATCCTAGACCTAGAAGGAGTCTCATGGGGCGTCCAACTCTTGGATGCCCCTCCCCTAAATATTTGGCATGTAACCACTCAATCTCATACACAAAAAAAAAGACAAGATGGCAGAAAAAATAACTAGGCATGGGAAAGGTTGGTGCACAAGGGAGGGAGGAGTTGTGGTCAAAGGGGGCTCTTCTAAGTAGGAAACAAATCCTATCTTCTTCCTAGTTTTGACCAAGACAAAACAAACTCCCAAAAATCAGAATTATGGGGCATGGAGAAGCTTCTTAGGCATGAAAAAATTCATGTAAAACCTCAAAAATAAAAGGTGGGTGTGGGCTTTCTAAGGCGCAAGAGAAAGAGAGAGTCCCAGTCCAACTGAGACTCCTCTTGTTTGACTATGTCAAAATAGGTTTGAATATAATTTAAATTTTATTTAAATTAGATTAAATACAACCCAATTAAAAATTATCCTAATCCAACTAGGAGCTCAATTAAATTAGATTAAATCAAAATTTAAATCTAATTTAAATCCTAAGTTAATTAGGTGCACTCAAGTCCTAGTCAAACAAGGAATTATTCTTTCTTGCAATTGACTTATCCAATAAACCAACTAGACTTAATCTAATTAAGTCTAAACTAATTCTAATTAAATCTAATTCAACTAGACTTGATCTCAACCCGATTGCTCAATCAAATTGAGTTAATAGCAATCCAATTGCTAATCGATCCTCCTGCAACACTTGCATTAGGATAAACATCAATCATATTGATGGATTGATCTTAGAATAATTCTCAATCATTGATTAATCATTTGATTAGGTTACAAGCTCTAATGTGTGTGACCTGATAGGTTCGAATCTAAGTTGATAGTATAGGAACCAATTTTTGTACCAATCAAAGTTATCATCTAGCAATGGTTCCCGACATCCAAATAGGTCTAATGTATGCAAAGCAACATTCTTAGAACCCTAGCCCATGGTTATCATATAATTCATCCCTATGACCAATAATGCTCAAGATGACTTTGAGTACACTGTTAAACACTCATATAAGTTATCTCTATCGTGTTTCAAAATTTTGCAAATCCCGTGACACCTCACGAGGATTATCCAGGCCTAGGTTTTGCTAAATTAAAATATAGTGAGTCATTCTCTTTCTAAAGTTAATCAGGAGTGGTCAATCCTATCTTGACTCACACACTAACTTTATAAGTACTTGACTGTACCCAAAAATCTTCCAAATCTATATTAAAAATATAGGCAGTCCGACATCAAAGTATAGTCACCATAGTGATCTTAGGTCGGAAAGATACATATACCCATTGACCTTAGCTAGCTACTCTTGACAGTAGAGTGCTACATTAATAACCTTTAGTGCATATGTACTCCTACATCTCATCTAGATATCATATCAGTATCTCCACACCACTTGGTTATGAGGATAACCAACGCATATGGCATACAGCGACCTACACTCGATAAGTTATCATCCTTATTAATAACTTATTATTTGGTCATAAACAGTTTAAGAGCCATCCGATAAATCCTCCTTTATCAATTGATTATGATTCTAAGAACTTCATCATAATTTAAGAGTTCATTTAAGGAAGATAGATTTTTTTGATGAATTAGCCAAATAATTATTATTATTAGATAATTCATATACTAATTCCAATCATCTACCACTTAGATGATTGGCATTAGGACATATTTTCCAACATACAGTTCCCAACATATTTTCATCCAAAGATGAAGCACCGCTGGGGCATTACATGGCTATACTCGTGTTCGTCAATGAGGCACCCTTCTCGGGGCTATTTTCATTTGGAGATAAAGCTTCACATTCCATGACTATCCTTGTGTTCATAAACAAGGTGCCCTTCCCATGGCTATTTTCATTCAGAGATGAAGCACCGCTGGGGCATTCCATGGCTATACTCATGTTCGTAAAGGAGATGCCCTTCTTGAGGCTATTTTCATCTAGAGATGAAGCACTGCTGAGGCATTCGATGGCTATACTTGTATTCGTAAATGAGGCACTCTTCTTGGCGCTATTTTTATCTAGAGATGAAGCACCGCCAAGACATTCCATGGCTATACTCATGTTCGTAAATGAGGTGCCATTTTTGGGGCTATTTTTATCCAAAGATGAAGTACCATCGGGGCATTCCATGGCTATACTCATGTTCATAAATGAGGCACCCTTTCTAAGGCTATTTTCATCTGAAGATGAAGTGCCACCGAGGCATTCCATTATTATACTCATGTTTGTAAATGAGACACCTTTTCAGAGGCTATTTTCATTCGAAGATGAAGCACCATCGAGGCATTCCATGGCTATACTCATGTTCGTAAATGAAGCACCCTTCCCGAGGCTATTTTCATCTAGAGATCAAGCACTGTGGAGGCATTCCATGGCTATACTCATGTTCGTAAATGAGGCACCCTTCCCATTTATAGGAAGAAATAAGCATCCAGCAAGAGAAGCTCTATCATGTTGCTCCAATCTGACGAGATTCAGCATTCATCTTCAAACGGTCCCACCAAGGCTCAAACTGGGGGCTTTGAATAAGGAAGAAATTTCAATCGAAGAAAAAGATTCAAGTAAGGAAGGAGACCATGACAAGGATGATCCAAGTTGGTAAAGACATTACATGATCCAGTTAAGAAATATAATTATTAATATTTTTTAGTTATATTATATTTTTTTTCTTTGTTCTTTTCAATTCTAGATAGAATCAAAAATTAGAAGGGGATCTTCATTTGCACTCTGATATGCTGGGCAAAATCTAGTTTAGGAGCTTCATGAATAAGAGCAAATTTGATGCCCAGCAAAGGTTCTTCATCAATAGCATCGCATGAAGAGAGGGTTTGATTCCCCTGATTCAAAAGAAAAATAAACAAAGAAAAGAAAGTTTTTTCTTTAGTTCTCTATTAAAAAAATAAAGAAATAGAGAAAGAAGAAAGAGGGATGGGGTTGGCGTTCGCCGACCTCTCCCCAGCCCCTACGCATTCAGCTGACAGCCACCAGCCCCACACCTATCGCACCTCCAATCGATCTTCCCTACGCCCGTTGCATGTCCGATCGGCCTTCACCACACCCGTCGCATGTTCGGTCGGCGACCTTCATGAAGGAACCAGATCTAGGGTTTTATAGGTGGATCTTGAAAACTTTTTCAAGATCTTACAGCAAAAGACTTAAATAAATCAAATATTTATTTAAATAAATATATAAATACCTAGATCTTAGATCTATTATATGATCAAGGCATGATATTAAATCAAAAATTAAAATTAAATAAGAAAGTAAAAGGTTGATCAAATCAACCTAGATCTACACTACATCAAATGTAGGTATGAAGTTAACAGATCAGATCTATTACCTGAGCAAGTTAGACATTCTAACTTGTTGATCCAAGCTTGAGGATGAAGTCATGAGCCACATATGCATCTAGCCTCTAGGAGTCATCCACACGAGCCTACAATCTCTGATCTGAAGTTTGATGTAGGAAATCAGCATAGCATGCTAGTACTGTGCTGATCCTTCTTCGATGGTTGATCCGATGCTCCCTTCTTTAAAATTTGGACTCTTCAAAATATGAAAAGGAAGATGAGAGTTTACTGATCTGAGACTCTCTCAAAAAAAACTCAAAAAAAGGAGTAGAGATTGAAAATACAATAGCCCTAGAAGAAGACCCTCTTCTTCTTCTATTTTCTCTCACCTAGACACCTAGTTTGGTGCCTATGGAACCCCCATGCCCAAGGACTCTCTTTATTTAATTTTTGCACACCCCAAACCTCTCCCAAAGCTCTATATTTCATGAAAAAATTAGAATAAAATTCATCCAGTAAATAGAGAAAAAGAAGAGTCCAAGTTAGATCAAAATTCTAGACTAGGAATATCCAAACATGGAAAGTTGTTGGGATGCTCAACTCTTAGGTGCCTCCTCTACAATTATTAGCATGGACCAGCAAAGGAGGGAGCACAAAAAAAAAGATTATTTTCATGGAATAAAAGAAGAATTAATTAAAAAAGGGAATGGCACTCAAGGGAAGGTGTTTTGGTCAATAAGGATTCTGTTGGAAATTGTGTCCCAAAACTAATCATCAGTCTATTTTGATGATTGAGCTATTTTATAATTATAATTAATTTATTAATTAATAAAAATATTTTGACATCTTTTTCATCATAAGTTTACATCTTCTAATGAACTCTATTGTTGTGATGAAGTCCTTAGGACTGTTTAGTTTCAATAAAGAGAGGATTTATCGATTAGTTCTTAAATTTGTTCACGATCAAATGATGGGCTATTAATTAAGATGACAGCGTCTATCGAGCATAGGTCGCTATATGCCATATAAGTTGGTTGTCCTCTTAACCAAGGTGTGTGAAGACATAGGTATGGCATATAGGTGAGATGTATGGGTACATTGTCATTGAACGTGACCAACGTTAGAGCATTTTGCTATCAAGAATGTCTCTAATGGAATATAGGTATAAGTATCTCTTAGACCTGAGATTACCTCAAAGACTTACAAGCAACTCACTATGCTTTGGTACCAGACTAATTAAATTTTTAATTCATCAACGAAAGGCTTCTGGGCATAGTTAAGTACTTACGAAGTTGGAGTGTGATCAAGATGGAATTGACCACTCTAGGAGTTGGAGAAGAATGTATCACTATATTTTAATATAACAAAACCTTGGCCAGGATAATTCATCAGATAGATTTGGTATTTTGAAATACAATGTGGACAACCTGACCAGAGTTGATAGTTGAACTCTGATGTGTCCTACGAGCATTGTGGTCAAGGGGATGAATTATATGGAAATGATATCCACATGGATTCTAAGGATGGTGTTCTACACCTTCGACCTATCTGACCATCGAGTATCATTACTAGATGGTCACTAAAATTGGTATAGAAATTTGTTCCTATGCTACAGGCTTAGATTCAGACCTATGAGATCATGCACATTAGAGCTTACAATCTAATTGGATGGTTGATCAATGATTAAGAATCATTCTAGGGTTAAATAATTAATACGATTGGTGTTTAACCTAGTACAAGTATTATAGGAGGATCGATTAGTAATTAGATTGCTAATTAGCTTAATTTGATTAAGACAATAGCTTAAGATTAAGTCTAATTAAATATTATTTAATTAGATTTGGTTTGAACTTGATTGGATCAAGTTCAATTGGTTTATTAGATAAGCCAAGTGCAAGGAAGAACTAGTCCTAGTCAAACTAGGACTCGGATTAACCCAATTTTTTAATTTAATTAAAAAATAAATTAGAATTAAATCTAATTTAATCTAATTTAATTAAGTTCTTAAATGGGTTAGGGTCTTTTTTAATTGGATTGATTTAATCTTGATTTTATTTGGTTAAAAGATCTTGTTTGACCAAGTCAAAATAGGAGTCCTAATGTGACTAGGACTCCTTATCTCCTTGCGCCACCTTGGTCCCAATGCCCTGCATACCTATGTTTTAGGTATTTATCTTGGAAAATCCCTTTCTTCCTGATTTTCATGCCCCTCTCTCCCTCTAAGTCATATTTGGAAGTTAGATGGAAGACCAAGTCAAAGAAGGAATTGATTTTGCTTAGGATTCTATGAGATAGAATCCTTGTTGACCAAAACATTTTTCCTTGAGTGCCGCCCCCTCTTTTAATTAATTCTTCTCTTATTCTATAAAAATAATCTTTTTTTTTGTGTGCCCTCCCTTTCTAGTCCACGTCAAAAATTATGGAGGAGGTGCCTAAGAGTTGGGCGCCCCAACAACTTCCCATGTTTGGATATTCCTAGTCTAGAAATTTAACCTAACTTGGACTCTTTTTTTTCCCTATTTATTGGATAAATTTTATTCTGATTTTTTTATGAAATACATAGCTTTGGGAGAGGTTTAGGGTGTGCAAAAATTAGAGAAAGAGGGTCCTTGGGCATGCGGGTTCCATAGGCATCAAACTAGGTGTCTAGGTTAGAGAAAAGAGAAGAAGAAGAGGGTCTTCTTCTAGAGCTATTTTATTTTCAATCTCTCCTTCTTTCTTTTGAGGTTTTCTTAAGAGAGTCTCAGATCAACAAACTCTCATATTTCTTTTCATATTTTAGAGAGTCTAAATTTTGAAGAAGGGAGCATCGGACCGACCGTCAAAGAAGTATTAGCATAATACTAGCATGCTGTGCTGATTTTCTGCATCGGACTTCAGATCAGAGATCATAGGCACGTGTGGATGAATTCTAGAGGCCGGATGCATGTGTGGCTTATGACTTCATCCTCAAGCCTAGATCAGTAAGTTAGAATATCTAAACTTGCTCAGATAATAGATCTGATCTATAAACTTCATACCTGCATTTGATGTAGTGTAGATCTAGGTTGATTTGATCAACCTTTTTCTTTCTTATTTGATTTTAATTTTTGATTTAATATCATGCCTTAATCATGTAATAGATCTAAGATCTAGGTATTTACATGGTTATTTAAATAAATTTTAGATTTATTTAAGTCTTCCACTGCAAGAACTTGAAAAAGTTTCAAGATCTATCAAAGAAATTCTAGATCCGATTCCTTCAATTAATATTAGAGCCAAGTTTTTATTATATAATTTTTGTACATGTCTAGATTATTTCTTAAATTAAATCTAATTTATAATCTAATTATTAAATCTAAAATTAAAAAAAATAAAAATAAAATATTTTAGATTGCACGAACTGCCATAAGATTGTCCTACTGTAAGGATTATCCCTTATAGTGAATAGGTTGTCCTAGTACGTGTTGATCTAAAATATTGATCATAAAATTTTAGATTAGATCTAAAAAATTTTATAATCTGATTAAAAGTATTTTAATTGGATTTCAATCATCATAAATATGTTAGATTTAATCTAGGAAGATTTATGATTGATTATTATTGAAACTATTTTAATTACATGAACCTATTTAGATAAGATCTAAAGTAGTTTTATGTTTATTTTACTTGCATATTGATTATGAATCAAACATGCAACTTGGTTGATAGAACCATGTTGTAAAAATATTTTACAAACATGAAAATTATTTTTGAAAAGCCGAACCCCAACCGTCAGCCCAAAATTTAATTAAAAATTAAGAAGTTGATTGATTAGGATCTAGGATTGTGAATTGAAGATCCTAAGACACAAATCATAACACATTGGGTTAAATGGATTAGTGAAGATTAGGTCTATTAATTGGGTTAGACCTAGGGTTAGATTAAAGAATGAACTTAATTAGAGAATTGATTAAATCTAATCAACTATTATCTTAGATTAGGTCAAGGATTCTCTAGATCAATTATAATAGTTGTAGTTGAACAAGTCCATGTCTTTAACAAGACCCAAGATGGACTTGATTCTTAGCTACACGATCTAACACGAACTGTTAGGTTGATCTAATTGAAACTAATTAAATTAGTTGGTGTCTAAAGTAAACCAAACTAGTGGTTTTTAATTGACAGCCCACTTACCTGGCCATTTTTGATGGTATCTAAGGCAAGCCTGACAGACCCTTCCACTAATCGAACTTACCTGACCTCTTGGTGAGATTATATTTTGATCAGATCGCTTGACTATTCGAGCTAACATATGTCAACTAGGTAAATCAGTTTGACTGATTTAGGTGCCTTTAGACCAGCCTATTAATGATTTCCCTTAAGCTGACTTAGTGAAGTTAGTGGAAGGATCATGACAAGCTGGCTAATCTGACCTACTCATTTTGATAAATAAATTTTCTAAAATTATTAGATCCCTAAAATGAAATAGTTATATGATAACTAGATCATAGCCTCCCATTAAAGTGGATGATAATGGATCCATCAGTTGGATAATCATTGGAGGCCCAAAGGCCTGGTGCTTATCGGTTGATGAAATTATCATTCATTATATGATCTCTTGGATACATCTTTCTAAATGGTGGTCAAGTGGGCCAACCAAAGTTGGGCCTGATCATTCATTGGTTGGATGGGGCAAGTATGGTCATGTTAATGGTTGGACCTAACTGGACCCTTTTTTGAGAAGGCCAAAGCCAATTGATCAGAGCCTGAGGCAAAATTTAATTACAAAAAATTATTTAGAAAAATAATTGATTATGAACCTACCCTTAGATGTACATGGGTGGGCCAACCAAAGTTGGACTTATGTACAGTCTATGTGGATTTTTGTATCCACTAAAAAATTAGAATAATTCATCGAATTGGAGGTAGAGGCTACCAATTCGAATAAAATAGTGAAAGAAATTTTTTGACTAAAGTTCAAGTCTTTAGATTTAATGAATCAATTACTAATTAAGTTTTGATTTTTCTTTATGTAGATTTGGTCACTTCTCTATCGCTTTGATCATTATTAGATAATGATAAGATGGTGGGACCCAACTTTGGTAGCTGGTACCGAAAGTTGAAGATTGTCCTAGAGCATGAACGAATCCTAAATGTACTGACAGATCCTGCACTGAGGAGCCAGCTACCAATGCACGTGGAACAGTCAGAGACACTTATCAGAAGTGGCTCAGTGATCAAACCATGGTGCACTGCATTATGCTGGCTACGATGAGCGACGAGTTTAGTTGCAAGTTTGAGATAGCTCAATCAAATGAAAAGCTCCAAGTATTGGAGGATTCTTTTGGCACACCCGATGATGTTGAGAGGCACAAGACTAGTTGTGCCATCTTCAATGCCAAAATATGGGATGGTGCCTCTGTCACTGATCATGTATTGTACATGATTGAGCTCATAGAGCGCTTGAACAAGCTCGACTTTTTCTTACACAAATAACTTGAAAAAGATGCAATACTAAACTCACTATCCAAGTCTTATCTTTCATTCCTTACACATTATAGAATGTCAAAGCCTGAAGTGGACTACCACGGGTTACTGGGGTTACTTCAGAACTTTGAGAAGGATCAACAACTCCATAAGGAGTTGGTAAACTTAGTGGGAGGTTCATCTTCTCGTTCTAGATCCTTTGGGAAAAGAAAGAAAAATAAGAAAAAGAAAGCCAAGAAGGTGCATGTTCATGCTAGGACACCTATGTAGGCTTAGACCCCAAAGACCAAGCTCGATAAAAGTCAAGCCGAATGCTTCTTTTACAAGAAGCGAGGGCACTGGAAGAGAAACTATCCTCAGTACATTGCCTCTCTGGACCCAAACAGATAGAGAAAGAAGCAAGCTATTACTGGGCAAGGTATTTATATGATAACTCCTTACAATTTCTCTATTTATGATATTACTAACTGGGTATTGGATATCGGTAGCCCTTACCATATTTATAATTTATTGTAGGGGTTGCATGTTAGTAAAAGATTCGAGCAAGATGAGAGATTCTTGAACATTGGAGATGGAAGACCAATTTTAGTTCTAGCTTTAAGAATTTTAACACTTGTATTTGAATCTCATACTGTTGTTCTTAGTGATTGTCATTTCTATCCTAGTTTCTTTTTAAATATCATTTCTATAGGCCTTTTGGCCATGAATAGTTATGAAATTTCAATAAAGAAATGAGTTTGTAATGTCATTATGAATGGTGTTACCACTTTTTATGGACAATTGAATAATGATGTATATATATTATCACAATCTATTAATATAGTCTATTCTACTGGCAAGCACCCTAGATTAGATAGTGTATCAGATATCTACTTATGAAACTATAGGCTAGGTCATATAAAAAAGAATAAGATAAATAGGTTGACTCAGGAGGGAATCCTCAAAGTTAATGATTGTGAATCACTTGCAACCTATGAGTCTTGACTTCTTGGTAAAATGACCAAGTCACCTTTTACTTGAAAAGGTGAGAGCGCCAATGAGCTCTTAGGTCTAGTATATACTGATGTATGTGGACCAATAAGCACAAGTGCTAGAGCTGGATATATCTACTTCATCACTTTCATAGATGATCTATTCAGATATGGATATGTCTATCTGATGAAACATAAGTCAGATTCTTTTGAAATATTTAAATGATTCTGAAGTGAAGTAGAAAAATAAACTAAAAAGAGTATTAAAACTCTTTGAACTGATCGAGGAGGAGAATATCTTTCTGATGAGTTTCTCACATATCTAGGAGAGAATGAAATTCTCTCCCAATGGACTCCTGGAATACCACAGCATAATGGTGTGTCTGAAAGAAGGAATCGGACTCTATCAGACATGGTTCGATCCATGATGGGATTTGCCAGCTTGCCGATATCTTTCTAGAGATATGCACTCGAATTAGCTTGTTATCTATTAAATAGAGTTTCATGTAAATCTATAGTTAAAACTCCATATGAGATATAGACAGGACGTAAGCCAGCACTTTCACACCATAGGATTTGGAGGTGCCTGGCTTATGTCAAACGATTAGTTACAGATAAACCTGGACCTAGGTCTGATAAGTGTACAATCATAGGATACCCAAAAGAGATCAAAGCATACTATTTCTACCATGCTGATGAACAAAAGGTGTTCATCAGCCTTAGGGCAACCTTTTTGGAAAAGAAGTTCCTTGATGAAGGAACTGTTGCCTCTAAGGTTGAACTTGATGAAGTTCAACAGATAGAAAATTCGATATAGAATATTGAACCTAAGTCAGATTTGATCAGATCAGATCCGAAGCCTAGTGAACCTACACCATTAAGACTATTCGATAGAGTATCCCGCCATCCGGATAGATACTATGGATTCTTGGTCTAGGATGGTGATCCCATCAAACTCAATGAGAATGATGAGGATCCGATCACTTATATGGATGCGATGTAGAGACTCGACTCTGAGAAATGGCTAGAAGCCATGAGATCCAAAATGGATTCCATGAAGGTCAATGATGTATGGACATTAGTTGACCCACCTGAAGGGGTTAAATCCATTGGGTGTAAATGGATCTTCAAAAGAAAGATGGATGCAGATGAAAAGGTGGAGACCTATAAAGCCCATCTGGTTGCCAAGGGGTATCATCAATGTTATGGTATTGACTATGATGAGACGTTCTCCCCTATGGCAATGCTCAAGTCCATTCGGATAATGCTTGCCATTGCTGTCCATCTGAACTATGAGATCTGGTAGATGGATATGAAGATAGCTTTCCTAAATGGAGAGCTGACTGAAGAGGTGTATATGATACAATCTGAAGGATTCACATTCACAGATGAGTCCAAGGTGTGCAAGATTCAGAGATCTATTATTGGATTGAAGCAGGCATCTCAGAGTTGGAACATGCATTTTGATAAAGTGATCAAAACGTATAGCTTCATTAAGAACGGAGAAGAATCTTGCATTTACAAATGGACAAATGATCCAGCAGTGTTATTCCTTATTTTGTACTTGAACGATATTACTACAAGGAATAAAAGTCTGGTTCTCATCACAATTCTTTATGAAGGACTTGGGTGAAGCATCCTACATCCTAGGGATGAAAATCTATAGGGATGGATCTAAAAACATGCTTGGTATATCCCAATCCACGTACATAGAAACTGTGCCAAAGAGGTTCAACATAGAGAATTCCAAAAAAGGCTATCTTTCGATAAGCCAAGAAATTTCTCTCTCTAAGAAGGATTGTCCGACAACTCCTGAAGAGAGAGAGCGTATGAGTAGAATTCCATATGCTTTGATAGTGGGGTCTATTATGTATGCAATGATATGTATGAAACCAGACATGGCATACTCACTAGGAGTGGTGAGTAGATAGCAGTCTGACCCTGGAGAATATCACTGAAAGGTGGTTAAAACCATCCTTAAGTATTTGAGAAATACTAAGAACCAATGGTTGGTTTATGGTGAGTCAGATCTGAAGCTTGTGGGATTAATAGACTCCAGCTTTTAATCTGATCATGATGACAGTAAAAGTGTGTCGGGGTATATCTTTGCTCTAAATGGTGGAGCCATCTACTAGAAAAATTCCAAGCAGCATATAGTGGCTAACTCTGTTTGTGAAGCAGAGTACATGGAAGCATCAGATGCAGCAAAAAAGCTGTGGATGAGGAAGTTCATCATCGAGCTCAGAGTAGCACTCTCAATTGATGGTCCAGTCCTACTCTACTGTGACAGCACTGGCGCCATAGCTCAAGCAAAGGAACCAAAGGCACACCAGCAAATAAAGCACATTCTATGCTGCTTTCATTTGATCCATAAAATCATGGATCGTTATTACGTCGACCTTCAGAAGATCGACGAAAAGGAGAAATAGCCAACCCCTTCACTAAAGCTCTAGTGATCAAGGAGTTCGACAATCAAAAGTCAAAGATGGGTATTAGATACTGTGTCGAGTGGCTTTGGGACAAGTGGGAGTTATTGAAAATTATGTTCCAAAGCCAATCGTCAGTCTATTGATGATTGAGCTATTTTAAAATTTTAATTAATTTATTAATTAATAAAAATATTTTAGCATCTTTTTCATCACATGTTTACATCTTCTAATAAACTCTATTGTTGTGATGAAGTCCTTAGGACTGTTTAGTTTTGATAAAGAGAGGATTTATCGATTAGTCCTTAAATTTGTTCACAACCAAATGATAAGCTGTTAATTAGGATGATAGCGTCTATCGAGCATAGGTCACTATATGCCATATAGATTGGTTGTCCTCTTAACCAAGGTGTGTGGAGACACAGGTATGGCATACAAGTGAGATGTATGGGTACATCATTATTGAATGTGATCAACTCTAGAGCATTCTGCTATCAAGAATGTCTCTGATGGGATATAGGTATAAGTATTGCTTAGACCTAAGATCACCTTAGTGACTTGCAAGCAACTCACTGTGCTTTGGTATTGGACTAACTGAATTTCTAATTCAGCAATAGAAGGCTTCTGGGTATAGTCAAGTACTTGCGAAGTCGGAGTGTGATCAAGATAGAATTGACCACTCTAAGAGTTGGAGAAGAATGTATCACTATTTTTTAATATAGCAAAACCTTGGTCAGGGTAATCCATCAGATGGATTTGGTATTTTGAAATACAATGTAGACAATCTGATTAGAGTTGATAGTTGAACTTTGATGTATCCTATGAGCATTATGGTTAAGAGGATGAATTATATGGAAACTATATTCGCATAGGTTCTAACGATGGTGTTCTACACCTTCGACCTATCCGACCATCAGATATCATTGCTAGATGGTCATTTTGATTGGTACAGAAATTTATTTCTATGCTACTGACTTAGATTCAGACCTATGAGGTCACACACATTAGAGCTTACAATCTGATCAGATGGTTGATCAATGATTAAGAATCATTCTTGGGTTAAACAATCAATACGATTGATGTTTAACCTAGTGCAAGTATTGTAGGAGGATCGATTAGCAATTGGATTACTAATTAGCTTAATTTAATCAAGTCAGTTGACTAAGATTAATTCTAATTAAATATGATTTAACTAGATTTGATTTGGACTTGATTGGATCAAGTCCAATTGGTTTATTGGATAAGCCAAGTGTAAGGAAGAACTAGTCCTAGTCTAACTAGGACTCGAATTAACCCAATTTTTTAATTTAATTAGAAAATAAATTAGAATTAAATTTGATTTAATTAAGTTTTTAAATAGGTTAGGGCCTTATTTAATTGGGTTGGTTTAATTTTGATTTTATTTGGTTAAAAAATCTTATTTGATCAAGTCAAAATTGGAGTCCTAGTGTGACTAGGACTCCCTATCTCCTTGCACCACCTTGGTCCCAATGCCCTCCATACCTATTTTTTAGATATTTTTCATGAAAAATTTCTTTCTTCCTAATTTTCATTCCCCGTCTCTCCCTCCAAGTCATATTTGGAAGTTAGGCGGAAGACCAAGTCAAAGGAGGAATTGGTTTTGCTTAGGATTCTATGAGATAGAATCCTTGTTGACCAAAACATCTTTTCTTGAGTGCTGCCCCCTCTTTTAATTAATTCTTCTCTTATTCCATAAAAATAATCTCCTTTTTTGTGTGCCCTCCCTTGCTGGTCCATGCCAAAAATTATGGAGGAGGTGCCTAAGAGTTGGGCGCCCCAACAACTTTCCATGTTTGGATATTCCTAGTCTAGGAATTTGACCAAACTTGGACTCTTCTTTTTCCCTATTTATTGGATAAATTTTATTCTAATTTTTTCATAAAATATAGAGCTTTGGGAGATGTTTAGGGTGTGTAAAACTCAAAGGAAGAGAGTCCTTGGGCATGGGGGTTCCATAGGCACCAAACTATATGTCTAGGTGAGAGAAAAAAGAAAAAGAAGAGGGTCTTCTTCTAGGACTGTTTTATTTTCAATCTCTCCTCCTTTCTTTTGAGTTATTTTTTATAGAGTCTTAGATCAGAAAACTCTCATATTCCTTCTCATATTTTGGAGAGTCCAAATTTTGAAGAAAGGAGCATTGGATCGATCGTCGAAGAAGGATCAGCTTAGTACTAGCATGCTGTGCTGATTTCCTGCATCGAACTTCATATTAGAGATCGTAGGCTTGTGTGGATGACTCCTAGAGGCCGAATGCGTGTGTGGCTTAAGAATTTATTCTCAAGTTTGGATTAGTAAGTTAAAATATCTAAATTTGCTCAGGTAATAGATTTGATCTATAAACTTTATATCTGCATTTGATGTAGTGTAGATCTAGGTTGATTTGATCAACCTTTTTCTTTCTTATTTGATTTTAATTTTTGATTTAATATCATATCTTAATCATGTAATAGATCTATGATATAAGTGTTTACATAATTATTTAAATAAATTTTAGATTTATTTATGTCTTTTGCTACAAGATCTTGAAAAAGTTTCAAGATCTACCTGTGAAACCCTAGATCTGATTCCTTCAGATTCTATCTCATAGAATCCTAAGCCAAACTAACTCCTCTTTTGACTCGATCTTCCAATAAATTGCCTTATAAGAAAAGAAAAAGGGAAAGAGGGTGTGAGAAGCCATGGGAGTGGAGAATTTTCATGTAAGAAATATAACAAAAATGGCATGGGGCATGAGGATTAAGTGGCGCAAGTGATGGAGAGTCCTAGTCACACTAGGACTCATATTTTGACTTGGTCAAATAAGATCTTTTAATCAAATAAAATAAAGATTAAATTAACCCAATTAAATAAGACTCTAACCTATTTAAGAACTTAATTAAATTATATTAAATTAGATTTAATTTTGATTTATTTTCTAATTAAATTAGAAAATTGGGTTAATCCGAGTCCTAGTTAGACTAGGACTAGTTCTTCCTTGCACATGGCTTATCCAATAAACCAATTGAACTTGATCCAATCAAGCTCAAACTAAATCTAATTAAATTATATTTAATTAAACTTAATCTCAACCTATTGGCTTAATCAAATTAAGCCAATTAGCAATCCAATTGCTAATTGATCCTCCTGCAATACTTGCACTAGGTTAAACACCAATCATATTGATTGTTTAACCTAAAACGATTCTTAATCGTTGATCAACCATCAAATCAGATCATAAGCTCTAATATGTGTGACCTCATAGATCCAAACCTAAGCTAGTAGTGTAGAAATAAATTTTTATACCAATCGAAGTGATCATCTAGCAATGATACCCGACGGCATGATAGGTCGAAGGTGTAGAACACCATCCTTAGAACCCATATGGATATAGTTTTCATATAATTCATCTCCTTGCCATAATGCTCGTAGGATACCTCAGAGTTCAACTGTCAACTCTGATCAGGTTGTCCACATTGTATTTCAAAATATCAAATCAATCTAATGGATTATCCTGGCTAAGATTTTGCTATATTGAAATACAGTGATACATTCTTCTCCAACTCTTGAAGTGGTCAATTCCATCTTAATCACACTCCAACTTTGTAAGTACTTGACTACGCTCAGAAGCCTTTCGTTGCTGAATTAGAAATTTAGTTAGTCCAGTACTAAAGCACAGTGAGTTGCTTGCAAGTCATTGTGGTGATCTCAAATCTAAGGGATACTTATATCTATATCCCATCAGAGATATTCTCGATAGTAGAATACTCTAGAGTTGGTCACGTTCAATGATGATGTACCCATACATCTCATCTGTATGCCATACCAGTGTCTCCGCACTCCTTGATTAAGAGGACAACCAACCTATATGGCATATAGCGACCTATGCTCGATAGATGCTATTGTCCTAATTAACAGCCTATCATTTGGTCATAAACAAATTTATGGATTAATCGATAAATTCTCTCTTTATCAAAACTAAACAGTCTTAAGGACTTCATCACAACAATGGAGTTCATTAGAAGATGTAAACTAGTGATGAAAAAGATGCCAAAATATTTTTATGAATTAATAAATCAATTATAATTAAAAAATAGCTCAACCATTAATAGGTTGATGATTGGCTTTGGAACATAATTCTTAATAACTCCCACTTATCCTAAAACTACTCGGCACAGTATCTAATACCCATCTTCGACTTATGGTTGTCGAACTCCTTGATTGCTAGGGCTTTAGTGAAGGGATCGATTAGGTTCTCCTTTTCGTCGATCTTCTGAAGGTCAACATCACCACGATCCATGATTTTACGGACCAAATGAAAGCTGCATAGAACGTGCTTTGTCTGCTAGTGTGCCTTCAATTTCTTTGCTTGAGCTATGGTGCCAGTGCTATCGTAGTAGAGCAGGACTGGACCATCAATGGAGGATACTACTCCGAGCTCAGTGATAAACTTCTTCAGTCACACAGCTTTCTTTGCGGCATCTGATGCGGTCATGTACTCTACTTCATAAATAGAGTCAGCCACTGCATGCTGCTTGAAACTTTTTCAGCAGATGGCTCCACCATTTAGAGTAAAGATATATCCCAACATACTTTTATTGTCATCATGGTCAGATTGAAAGCTGGAGTTTGTAAACCCCACAAGCTTCATATCTGACTTGCCATAAACCAACCATTGGTCCTTAGTATTTCTCAAATACTTAAGGATGGTTTTAACCATCTTTTAGTGATTTTCTTCAAGGTCAGACTGGTATCTACTCACCACTCTTAGTGAGTATGCTACGTCTAGTCTCGTACATGTCATTGCATACATAATAGACCCCACTGCTGAAGCATGTAGGATTCTACTCATACGCTCTCTCTCTTCAGGAGTTGTCGGACAATCCCTTTTAGAGAAAAAAATTTTTTGGCCTATCGGAAGATAGCTCTTTTTAGAGTTCTCCATGCGGAACCTCTTTTGCATAATTTTTATGTACGTGGATTGAGATATACCAAGCATCCTTTTAAATCTATCCCTATAGATCTTCATCCCTAGGATGTAGGATGCTTCACCCAAGTCCTTCATAGAGAACTGTGATAACAACCAGACTTTTATTTCTTATAGCATGGAGATGTCATTTTTGATTAAGAGAATATCATCCATATACAAAATAAGGAATACCACTGCTGGACTATTTATCTATTTATAAATGCAGGATTTTTCTTCATTCTTAATGAAGCCATACGTTTTGATCACTTTATCAAAATGCATGTTCCAAATTCGAGATGCCTGCTTCAATCCATAAATGAATCTCTGAAGCTTATACACCTTAGACTCATCTATGGATGTGAATCCTTTAGATTGTATCATATACACATCTTCAGTCAGCTCTCCATTTAGGAAAGCTATCTTCACATCCATCTGCCAGATCGCATAGTCTAGATGGACAGCAATGGCAAGCATGATCCGAATGGACTTGAGTATTGCCACAGGGGATAATGTCTCATCATAGTCAATACCATAATATTGACGATACCCCCTGGCAACCATGGGCTTTATAGGTCTCCATCTTTTCATCTGCGCCCCTCTTCCTTTTGAAGACCCATTTACACCCAATGGATTTAACTCCTTCAAGTGGGTCAACTAATGTCCATACATCATTGACCTTCATAAAATCCATTTTGGATCTCATGACTTCTTGCTATTTCTCTGAGTCGGGTCTCTACATAGCATCCATATAAGTGATCGGATCTTCATCATTCTCATCAAGTTTAATGGGATCACCATCATGGACCAAAAATCCATAGTATCTATCTAGATGGCACGGTACTCTATCGGATCCTCTTAATGGTGCAGGTTCATCAGGCTTCGGATCTTATTTGATCAAATCCGACTTAGGTTCAATATTCTGTGTTGAACTTTCTACTTGTTG
>QRFJ01000419.1:264059-289807 GCA_006176705.1 Cocos nucifera
ACTATATATTGTTGATGAGATCTTAGGACTATTTAATTTTGATAAAAGAGAGGATTTATCGATTAGTCCTTAAATTTGTTCACGACCAAATGATAAGCTGTTAATATGGACGATAGCGTCTATCGAGCATAGTAGCTATATGCCATATAGTTGTTGTCCTCTTACATCAAGGGTGTGGAGACAAGTATGGCATACAGGTGAGATGTATGGGTACATCTTATTGAACGTGATCAACTCCAGAGCATTTGTGTCAAGAATGTCCTTAATGGGATATAAAGTATAAGTATGCGCTTAGATCTAGAGACTCACCTTAGTGACTTGCAAGCAACTCACTATGTTTGGTATTGGACTAATGAATTTCTATTCAGTATATTGAAGGTTCTGGGCATAGTCAGTACATACGAAGTCGGAGTGTGACCAAGATAGAATTGACCACTCTAAGAGTTGGAGAAGAATGTATCACTATATTTCAATATAGCAAAACCTTGGTCAGGGTAATCCATCAGATGGATTTGGTATTTTGAAATACAATGTAGACAATCTAATTAGAGTTGATAGTTGATCTTTGATGTGTCCTACAAGCATTATGGTAAGGAAATGAATTATATGGAAACTATATCGGCATAGGTTCTAACGATGGTGTTCTACACCTTCGACCTATCCAACCATCAGATATCATTGCTAGATGGTCACTTTGATTGGTATAGAAATTTATTTCTATGCTACTGACTTAGATTCAGACCTATGAGGTCACATACATTAGAGCTTACAATCTGATCAGATGGTTGATCAATGATTAAGAATCGTTCTTGGGTTAAACAATCAATACGATTGATGTTTAACCTAGTGCAAGTATTGCAGGAGGATCGATTAGCAATTGGATTGTTAATTAGCTTAATTTGATCAAGTCAATTGGCTAAGATTAAGTCTAATTAAATATGATTTAACTAGATTTGATTTGGGCTTGATTTGATCAAGTCCAATTGGTTTATTGGATAAGCCAAGTGCAAGGAAGAACTAGTCCTAGTCTAACTAGGACTCGAATTAACCCAATTTTTTAAGTTGATTAGAAAATAAATTAGAATTAAATCTGATTTAATTAAGTCTTTAAATGGGTTAGGGCCTTATTTAATTGGGTTGGTTTAATCTTGATTTTATTTGGTTAAAACATCTTGTTTGATCAAGTCAAAATTGGAGTCCTAGTGTGACTAGGACTCCCTATCTCCTTGCGCCACCTTGGTCCCAATGCCCTCCATACCTATTTTTTTGATATTTTTTATGAAAAATTTCTTTCTTCCTATTTTATTTCCCTAGTCTCTCCCTCCAAGTAATTTTTGAAAGTTAGGTAGAAGACCAAGTCAAAGGAGGAATTGATTTTGCTTAGGATTCTATGAGATAGAATCCTTGTTGACCAAAAACATCTTTTCTTGAGTGCTACCTTTTTTAATTAAATCTTCTACTTATTCTCATAAATAATAATCTCTTTTTTTGTGTGCCTCCTTGGATATCTCGCTATAACTTATGGGGAGGTGCCAAAGAGTGGGGACCCCAACAACTTCCATGTTTGGATATTCCTAGTCAGGAAATTTGACCGAACTTGGATCTCTCTTTTTTCCTATTTATTGGATAAATTTTATTCTAATTTTTTCCTAAAATATAGAGCTTTGGAGATGTTTAGGGTGTGCAAAACTCAAAGGAAGAGAGTATTGGGCATGGGGGTTCCATAGGCACCAAACTATATGTCTAGGTGAGAAAAGAGAAAAAAGAAGAGGGTCTTCTTCTAGGCGTTTTATTTTCAATCTCTCCTCCTTTCTTTTGAGTTATTTTTGATAGAGTCTTAGATTAGCAAACTCTCATATTCCTTCTCATATTTTGGAGAGTCCAAATTTTGAAGAAAGGAGCATTGGATCGATCGTTGAAGAAGGATCAGCACAGTACTAGCATGCTATGCTGATTTCCTGCATCGAACTTCAGATCAGAGATCGTAGGCTTGTATGGATGACTCCTAGAGGCTGGATGCGTGTGTGGCTCAAGAATTCATTCTCAAGTTTGGATTAGTAAGTTAAAATATCTAAATTTGCTCAGGTAATAGATCTGATCTATAAACTTTATATCTACATTTGATGTAGTGTAGATCTAGGTTGATTTGATCAACCATTTTCTTTCTTATTTGGTTTTAATTTTTGATTTAATATCATATCTTAATCATGTAATAGATCTATGATCTAGGTATTTACATGATTATTTAAATAAATTTTAAATTTATTTAAGTCTTTTGCTATAAGATCTTGAAAAAGTTTCAAGATCTACCTGTGAAACCCTAGATCTAATTCCTTCAGATTCTATCTCAAAGAATCCTAAGCCAAACTAACTCCTCTTTTGACTCGGTCTTCCAACAAATTGCCTTATGAGAAAAGAAAAAGAGAAAGAGGGTGTGAGAAGCCATGGGAGTGGAGAATTTTTATGTAAGAAATAAAACAAAAAGGGCATGGGGCATGAGGATTAAGTGGCGCAAGTGATAGAGAGTCCTAGTCACACTAGGACTCCTATTTTGACTTGGTCAAACAAGATCTTTTAACCAAATAAAATCAAGATTAAATTAATCTAATTAAATAATACTCTAACCCATTTAAGAATTTAATTAAATTAGATTAAATTAGATTTAATTCTAATTATTTTCTAATTAAATTAGAAAATTGGTTAATCCGAGTCTAGTTAGACTAGGACTAGTCTTCCTTGCACTTGCTTTATCAATAAACAATTGAACTTGATCCAATCAAGCCCAAACTAAATCTAAATAAATATATATTAATTAAACTTAATCTCAACCTATTGACTTAATCAAATTAAGCCAATTAGCAATCTAATTGCTAATCGATCCTCCTGAATATTGCACTAGGTTAAACACCAATCATATTGATTGTTTAACCCTAGAATGATTCTTAATCATTGATCAACCATCAAATCAGATCATAAGCTCTAATATGTGTGACCTCATAGATCCAAACCTAAGCTGGTAGCGTAGAAATAAATTTTTATACCAATCAAAGTGATCATCTAGCTGTAATACCCACGGCATGATAGGTCGAAGGTGTAGAACACCATCCTTAGAACCATGTGGAATATAGTTTCATATAATTCATCTCCTTGCCATAATGCTCATAGGACAACTCAGAGTTCAACTGTCAACTCTGATCAGGTTGTCCATATGTATTTAAAATATCAAATCAATCTAATGGATTATCCAGGCCAAGGTTTGCTATATTGAAATACAGTGATACATTCTTCCAACTCTTGGAAGTGGTCAATTCCATCTTGATCACACTCCAATTTGCAAGTACTTGACTACCGTCAGAAGCCTTTCGCATTGTGAATTAGAAATTTAGTTAGTCCGATACTAAAGCACAGTGAGTTGCTTGCAAGTCACTGAGATGATCTCAAATCTAAGGGATACTTATACCTATATCCCATCAGAGATATTCTCGACAGTAGAATGCTCTAGAGTTGGTCACGTTCAATGATGATGTACCCAACATCTCCTGTATGCCATACAGTGTCTCCACACTCCTTGATTAAAAGGACAACCAACCTATATGGCATATAGCGATCTATGCTCGATAGATGTTATTGTCCTAATTAACAGTCTATCATTTGATAGTAAATAAATTTATAGATTAATCGATAAATTCTCTCTTTATCAAAACTAAATAGTCTTAAGGACTTCATCACAATAATGGAGTTCATTAGAAGATGTAAACTAGTGATGAAAAAGATGCCAAAATATTTTTATGAATTAATAAATCAATTATAATTAAAAAATAGCTCAACCATTAATAGGTTGATGATTGGCTTTAAAATATAATTCTCAATAACTCCCACTTGTCCTAAAACCATTCGGCACAGTATCTAATACCCACCTTTGACTTATGATTATCGAACTCCTTGATTGCTAGGGCTTTAGTGAAGGGATCGATTAGGTTCTCCTTTTTGTCGATCTTCTAAAGGTCAACATCACCACGATCCATGATTTCATGAATCAAATGAAAGCGGCGTAGAATGTACTTTGTCTGCTAGTGTGCCTTCGATTTCTTTACTTGAGCTATGGTGCCACTGCTGTCGTAGTAGAGCAGGACTGGATCATCAATGGAGGATGCTACTCCGAGCTCGATGATGAACTTCTTCAGTCACACAGCTTTCTTTGCGGCATCTGATGCTGCCATGTACTCTACTTCATAAATAGAGTCAGCCACTGTATGCTGCTTAAATTTTTCAGCAGATGCTCACCATTTAGAGTAAAGATATCACAACATACTTTTATTGTCATCGTGTCAGATTGAAAGCTGGAGTTTGTACCCCACAAGCTTCAGATCGATTGCCATAAATCAGCCATGGTCCTTATATTTCTCAAAAACTTAAGGATGGTTTTAACCATCTTTTAGTGATTTCTTCAGGGTCAGACGTAATCTACTACCACTCTAGTAAGTATGCTACTCTAGTCTCGTACATGTCATTGCATACATAATAAACCCCACTACTGAAGCATGTAGGATTCTACTCATACGCTCTCTCTCTTCAGGAGTTGTCGGACAATCCTTCTTAGAGAAAAAAATTTCTTGGTCTATCGGAAGATAGCTCTTTTTAGAGTTCTCCATGCTGAACCTCTTTTGGATAATTTCTATGTACGTGGATTGAGATATACCAAGCATCCTTTTAAATCTATCCCTACAGATCTTCATCCCTAGGATGTAGGATGCTTCACCCAAGTCCTTCATAAAGAACTATGATAACAACCAGACTTTTATTTCTTGTAATGCGGAGATGTCATTTTCGATTAAGAGAATATCATCCACATACAAAATAAGGAATACCACTGCTGGACTATTTGTCTATTTATAAATGCAGTATTTTTCTTCATTCTTAATGAAGCCATACGTTTTGATCACTTTATCAAAATGCATGTTCCAACTTCGAGATGCCTGCTTCAATCCATAAATGAATCTCTAAGCTTCACACTTGGACTCATCATATGCATGTGAAATTCTTTAGATTGTATCATATACACCTTCGGTCAGCTCTCCATTTAGGAAAGCTATCTTCACATCATCTGCCAGATGCGCATTGTCTAGATGGCAGCAATGGCAAGCATGATCCGAATAGAACTTGAGCATTGCCACAGGATAATGTCTCATCATAGTCAATACCATAAATTGACGATACCCTGGCAACAATGGGCTTTATAGGTCTCCATCTTTTCATCTGCCCATCTTCCTTTTGAAGACCCATTTACACCCAATGGATTTAACTCCTTCAAGTGGGTCAACTAATGTCCATACATCATTGACCTTCATAAAATCTATTTTGGATCTCATGACTTCTTGCTATTTCTCTGAGTCGGGTCTCTGCATCACATCCATATAAGTGATCGAATCTTCATCATTCTCATCAAGTTTAATGGGATCACCATCTTGGACCAAAAATCCATAGTATCTATCTAGATGGCGCGGTACTCTATCGGATCGTCTTAATGGTGCAGGTTTATCAGGCTTCGAATCTGATCTGATCAAATCCGACTTAGGTTCAATATTCTGTGTTGAACTTTCTTCCTATTGAACTTCATCAAGTTCAACCTTGGAGGCAATAGTTCTTTCACCAAGGAACTCTTTTTCCAAAAAGGTTGCCCTAAGGCTGACGAACATCTTTCGTTCATCAGCATGGTAGAAATAGTATCCTTTGATCTCTTTTGGGTACCCTATGAATGTACACTTATCAGATCTAGGTCCAAGTTTGTCTATACCTAATCGTTTGACATAAGTCGGACACCCCCAAATCCTAAGGTATGAAAGTGTTGCTTTATTCCCTATCCATATCTCATATGGGGTTTTAACTACAGACTTACTTGGAATCCTATTTAATAGATAATAAGTCGATTCGAGTACATATCCTCAGAAGGATATCAACAAGCTGGCAAATCCCATCATGGATCAGACCATGTCTAATAAAGTTCGATTCCTTCTTTCAGACACACAATTATGCTGCAGTATTCCAGGAGGAGTCCATTGAGAGGGAATTTCATTCTCTGCTAGATATGTGAGCAACTCATCAGAAAGGTATTCTCCTCCTCGATCAGATCGAAGAGTTTTAATACTCTTCCCAGTTTGTTTTTCTACTTTCCTTTGGTACCGTTTGAATATTTTAAAAGAATCCAACTTATGTTTCATCAAATAGATATATCCATATCTGGATAGATCATCTGTGAAAGTGATGAAGTAGACATATCCACCTCTGGCACTTATGCTCATTGGTCCACATACATCAGTATGTACTAGACCTAAGAGCTCATTAGCTCTCTTACCATTTTCAGTAAAAGGTGATTTGGTTATTTTACCAAGAAAATAGGACCCATAGGTTGGAAGTGATTCACATTCATTGACTTCGAGGATTCCCTCTTGAGTCAATCTATTTATCCTATTCTTGTTTATATGATCTAGCCTAAGTGCCATAAGTAGATATCTGATACACTATCTAATCTAGGGTGCTTTTCAGTAAAATAGACTATATTAATAGATTGTGATAACATATATACACCATTATTCAATTATCCATAGAAAGCAGTAACACGATTCACAATAACATTACAAACTCATTTCTTTATTTAAATTTCATAATTGTTCATGGCCAAAAGGCCTACAGAAATAATATTTAAGAAGAAACTAGGATAGAAATGACAATCACTAAGAACAACGGTATGAGATTCAAATATAAGTTTCAAAATTTCTAAAGCAAGAACTGGAACTGATCTCCCATCTCTAACATTTAGGAATCCCTCGCCTTGCTCGAATCTTCTACTAACCTGCAACCTCTGCAATAAATTGGAAATATGGTAAGGGCTATCGATATCCAATACCTAGTCAGTAATATCATAAATAGAGAAATTGTAAGGAGTTATCATATAAATATCTTGCCCAGCAATAGCTTACTTTTTTCTCTACCTATTTGGATCCAGGGAGGTAATGTACTGAGGATAGTTTCTCTTTCAGTGCCCCCCCTTCTTGCAAAAGAAGCATTCAGCTTGACTCTTATCGGGCTTGATCTTCCTGGTCTGGCCCTGCACTGATGTCCTAGCCTGAGCTTGCACCTTCTTTGTTTTCTTCTTCTTTTTTTTCTTTTCTTTCCTAAAGGATCAAGAATCAGAAGATGAACCTCCCACTAAGTTCATCAACTCTTTATGGAGCTAGTGATCCTTCTCAAAGTTCTGAAGTAACCCCAGTAAGCCATGATAGTTTACTTCGGGCTTTGTCATTCTATAATGAGTAAGAAAAGGGAGATAGGACTTTGCTAGCAAGTTTAGTATTGCATCTTTCTCAAGTTGTTCATGCAAGAAAAACTCAAGTTTGCTCTAGCGCTCTATCAGCTCGATCATATATAGTACATGATCAGTGATAGAGGCTCCATCCCGCATTTTGGTGTTGATGATGGTGTAACTAGTCTTATACCTCTCAACATCATCGGATGTGCCAAAAGAATCCTCCATCACTTGGAGCATTTCATTTGACTGAGCTATCTCAAACCTTCGACTGAACTCCTTGCTCATCGTAGCCAGCATAATGTAGCACACCATGGTTCGATCATTGAGCCACTTCTGATAAGTATCTCTGACTGTTCCATGTGCATTGGCAGTGGGCTCTTCAAGTGCAGGATCTGTCAGCACATATAGGATCCGTTCATGCTCCAGGATAATCTTCAACTTTTGGTACCAACTACCGAAGTTGGATCCCATAAACTTATCATTGTCCAATAATGATCAGAGAGATAGAGAAGTGGCCATGTCTGCACAATGGAAAACCAAAATCTAATTAGTAATTGATTCATTAAACCTAAAGATTTGGACTTTAATCAAAAGATTTCTTCCATTATTTTATTTGAATTGATAGCCTCTACCTTCAATTCGAGAAATTATCCTAATTTCTTAGTGGGTACTAGAATCCACATAGACTATACACGCGCCCAGCATTGGTTGGCCCATCCATGTACATCTAAGGGTAGGTTCATAACCAATTGTTTCTCCAAATAATTTTCAGTAATTAAATTTTGCCCCAGGCCCTGATCAGTTGGCTTTGGCCTTCTCAGAAAAGGATCCAGTTAGGTCCAACCATTAACATGACCATACTTGGCCCATCCAATCAATGAATGATCAGGTCCAACTTTGGTTGGCCCACCTGACCACCATTTAGAAAGATGTATGCAAGAGATCATATAATGAATGATAATTCTATCAATCGATAAGCACCAGGCCTTTGGGCCTCCAATGAGTATCCAACTAATGGACTCATTATCATCCACTTTAATGGAAGGCTATAATCCAGTTATCATATAACTATTTCATTTTAGGAACATAATAATTTTAGAGGATTTAATTTATAGAAGTGAGTAGGTCAAATTAACCAGCTTGTCATGATCCTCCCACTAACTTCATCATGTCAGCTTAAGAAAGACCATTAATAGGCTAGTATAGGAGCACCTAAATCAGTCAAATTGATTTACCTAGCTAACTTGGGTTAGCTTGAATAGTTAAGTGATCCGATCAAAATATAATCTCACCAAGAGATCAGGTAAGTTCGATCAGTGGAAGGGTTTGCCAGGCTTGCCTTAGACACCATCAAAAATGGCCAAGTAAGTGAGCTGCCAATTAAAAATCACTAGTCTGGTTTACCTTAGATACCAACTGGTTTAATTAGTTTCAAATAGATCAACCTAACAATTCATGCTAGACTGTGTAGCCAAGAATTAAGTTCATCTTGGGCTTTGTTAAAGATATGGACTTGACCAACTACAACTATTGCAATTGATCTAGAGAATCCTTGACCTAATCTAAGACAATAATTGATTAGATTTAGTCAATTCTCTAATTAAGTCCATTCTTTAATCTAACCCTAGGTCTAACCCAATTAATGGATCTAATCTCTACTAACCCATTAACCCAATGTGTTATGATTCGTGTCATAGGATCTTCAATTTACAATCCTAGAACCTAATCAAACAACTTCTTAATTCTTAATTAAGTTTTGGACTGAGGGTTGGGGTTTGACTTTTCAAAAATAGTTTTTATGTTTGTAAAATATTTTTACAATATGGTTCTATCAACCAAGTTGCATGTTTGACTCATAATCAATATGCAAGTAACATAAACATGAATCTTCTTTAGATCTAATCTAAACAAGTTCATGTAATTGAAATAATTTTAATAATAATCAATCATAAATCTTTCTAGATCAAATCTAACATATTTATGAAGATTAAAACTAGATTAAAATATTTTTAATCAGATCATAAAATTTTTTAGATCTAATTTAAAATTTTATGATCAATATTTTAGATCAGCATATACTAGGACAATCTATTCACTATAAAGGGATAAACCTTATAGCAGGACAATCTTATGGCAGTCCATACAATCTAAAATATTTTATTTTTAGATCTAAAACTATTTTAAATCTATTAAATTATAAATAAAATTAGATCAAATCTAATAAATTTATGATTAGAGTCAGATCATCACGAACTTGGATAACCTATTTACTATAAGGGGTAAACCTTACAGCAGGACAATCTTATGGTAGTTCGTAAGATCTAAATTTTTTTTTAAAATTTTAGATTAATAATTTGATTATAAATTAGATCTAATCTAATAAATAATCTAAACATGCACAAAAATCATATAATAATAATGTTGCTCTGATACCAATTGAAAGAACCAGATCTAGGGTTTTACATATAGATCTTGAAAACTTTTTCAAGATCTTACAATGAAAGACTTAAATAAATCAAATATTTATTTAAATAAATATGTAAATACCTAGATCTTAGATCTATTATATGATCAAGACATGATATTAAATCAAAAATTAAAATCAAATAAGAAAGTAAAAGATTGATCAAATCAACCTAGATCTACACTACATCAAATGCAGGTATGAAGTTAATAGATTAAATTTATTATCTGAGCAAGTTAGATATGTGAGCTCAGAAGTGGCACTCTCAAATCTTAGAAACATTAGAAGATAGGTCATGAAAAGATGAGAGCGAGCCGAACGAAGAATCAATCTTAATAGTAAAGTTCAAAAACTGGACTGGCTCACTCTGAGACTTAGCCAGCTCAGTTGGAACTGGGTTGGCTCAGTTCAGGACTGGGTCAGCTAGGTCTCAGAAAAAAATTTAGATAGAAAGTAGCATTTTTGGACTGTTGGCATGGTACACAACTGGGTCGGCTCAGTTTGGGATTGAGCCAACCCAGTCACAGGTTAGCTGGCTCAGTCTGAAACTGGATCGACTCAGTTTTCATGAGTTATTATTTTATGTACGTGGATTATTTGGATTTGGAGAGTTTTTCTATGAGCTTGGACTTGATCCTTTGTAAAGTATATATACTAAAAATAGGTCAAGATTGTAAGTGTGCTAAAATATACTAAATAAAAGCTCTTTTCTCTCAAAAATCTCTTCTTCTCTTCTTCTCTATTTCTTGATTTATTTGATCGTGCTTCTGCAAAAATCTCTAAAAAGTATTTTCTTGTTGCTTAGCTAATCACCAGTGGCCACACCAATCCATATGGAAAGAGCGCATATTCCTAACATTTATTATCAGAGCGGTGTTGCATGGAAGGAAGAAAGACACCTAGGGTTTACTACATCCAGGATCTGTTGCATCAGGTTTTATCCTAAAAACTTCTAGTTTGCTTCGGGGTTGTCTCTAGATTGAGGTGGAGATTGTTTACATGGAGGAACGATGATACAGAAGTTTGAAAAGAGGATCTAAAGCTAGTTAGATTTTCTATGAAGGGTAGTTTTATTGGTGTGTGATCGTGAAGGGTGTTAGGAATCTGTTCTTGACTTGTTTGAAGTCATGGGATCAAGTGGATTCAAGGTGGATTTTGAGAAGTTCGACGGTAAGAAAAATTTTACCCTATGGCAGCAAAGAGTAAAGAACTTGTTGGTTCAGTAGAGGATCTACAAGGTCTTGACAAAAGAAAGGCCAAAAAAGATCAGTGCTGAGGATTGGAAAGAGTTAGAGGAAATTACTTTTAGTACAATCTAGATGTGCTTGGTCGATCAAGTTTTGCCCGAGGTTTGCACAGAGACTATGGCAAAGGGGCTCTGGGAGAGACTGGAGAACACATACATGGGGAAGAACATGATGAACAAGCTGTGGTTGAAGAAACAGTTGTATAGTCTGAGGATGCCCAAAGTCAGAGATCTTGTTACACATATCCAAAGGTTATCAAGTGTGTTCTAAGGTGATGAGTTTGGATATGAAGATCAATGAGAAGGATCGGGCATTGCTGCTATTATGTTCTCTTCCAGATTCGTATGATGGTCTCATAACAACTTTAATTTATGAGAAGAAGATCTTAAACTATGAAGAGGTTGTTGGTATGCTCAGATCAAATGAGCAAAAGGAGAAGATCTGCAAGGAAGACCCTAAGTCTGAGATCTTGGCTATGAACGAAAGATAGGAAAGATCAAAGAAGAAGACAAGAGGGAAATCCAAGGATAGGTCAAAGTCTCATGATCAGAGGAAGATAACATTGAAATGTTATAAATATCATCAGTCTGGAGAGATTATCTCCTTTTGAGATCAGAAAAAGGGAAGGCCAGTAAGAAAGATGATACAGCTTCTATGAGCAGTGGAGAAGACCTACTAGTTGTATCAGATGGATCCATAGAATATGATACTATGTGGATATTAGATTCAGCATGCTCACACCACTATACTTCTCATTGGAAGCGATTTGCTACCTACCAAAAGACCAATGGTGAAAGTGTCAGCCTTAGAGATGATCACCCATGCAAAGTAGCTGGAATTGGCTCTGTCAGGGTGAGGATGTATGATGGGATCATTCATACATTATCAAATATCAGGCACATACCAAGTTGAAAAAGAATTTCATTTCTTTAGGCTACTTGGATGAGCAGAGTTATGCTTTTAGTAGCCCGGCTAGGAGTGGATGTCTAAAAATTTTCAAGAGAGCTTTGATGGTGATGAGAGGTAGAAGACTGAGCAACAATCTTTATAGAATGGAAGGCTCAGTGGTAAATGATAGTGCAGAGGTGCTAGCAGCAGCACAGAAGGAGCAGATTTTAATCGACTGTGGTACTATCGGATGGGTCATATGAATGACCGTGGGCTCACAGAACTAAGCAGAAGAGATATGATCCTAGCCCTGAAGAAGGAGGGCACAGATCTTTATGAGCCATGTGTTTTTGGCAAATAGCATAGGATGAAGTTTGTCGGAAGTACCAAGCGTAGCGAGGGAGTGCTGGATTTAGTACACTCGGATGTGTGGAGACTAGCTCCTGTATCAGCTAGAGGTGGGGCAAAATACTTTGTTACTTTCATTGATGATTTCTCAAGGAAGGTGTGGGTTTATCTGATCAGAGAAAAATCAGAGGTATTTGCCTGGTTTAGAGACTGGAGAGCTGAAGTAAAGGAGTTAGAGAGATAGGTAAAGTATCCAAGGTTGGACAATGGAGGAGAGTATACTAGCCTACAGTTCAAAAGGTACTATGAGAAAAATGGCATCAAACACCATTACACGATGAGGATGACTCCCCAACAGAATGGTGTCGTGGAGAGGATGAACCGAAAATTGATCGAGAAGGCACAAAGTTTGAGGCTATAGACATCACTCCCAAAGTCCTTTTGGGGTGATGCTCTATTTTTTTCTTATTTTCTTATGAACAGGTCCCCTCATTATAAGCTGAATGGAGACATTCCAGAAGAGGTCTGAAGTGAAAAGAATGTGGAGCTTGGCCATCTGAAAGTCTTTGGTTGCACAGCCTATGCACATGTGGAGGCAACCGAGAGGAGCAAATTGGATCCAAAATCTCAAAAGAAGACATTCATAGGATATCCACAAGGAGTCAAGGGATATCTACCATGGGACTCTCAGGCACCGAAGTCAGTGATCAACAGGAACGTTATCTTTGATGAGAAGAGCATCTTGAGGAGATCTGGGATAGATGGAATTTGAGAAACAAAGATGAACAGCGGTGGCCAGTTAGAGAATGATGGCATGCAAGTTACATCCACTTATAGGAGTATTTCTGTTGAGGTGGAGCTGGGCAGAAAAGTATTATCTCAGATTGAAAATCAGCATAGAGGGCTAGCAGTTCAGATAGATGTGTAGGAGCAACCATAGACATCAGGCAGAGATGTATCAGTGGGAGTGGCTTTGCACAAGCTCTAGCATACTATTAGAAGATCGATCAGATATGGCACTGATGAAGTTATCTCCTATGCACAAATCACTGCTAATGGACATCCAGAGAATTATGCAGAGGCTATGGAGAGTGAGGATCATGATTCATGGATGCAGGCCATGATGGAGGAGATGGAATCACTTAAAAAGAATCAGACATGGTAGCTGGTGGATCTTCTAGAGGGTGCTCAACCTATTGACTCAAAGTGGGTATTCACAAAGAAAGAAGCACCTTCAAAACAAGATGGAGTTAGATTCAAAGTAAGGCTGGTAGCAAAGGGATACTCACAAAGGGAAGGGATTGACTACATAGAAATTTTTTCTCCTATGATACGTCATACATCTATTTGAGTTTTGCTATCACTAGTGGTACAGCATAACTTGGAATTGGAATAGATGGATGTGAAGATGGCCTTCCTTCATGAAACTTTGGAGGAAAGAATCTACATGAAGCAGCCAGATGGTTTCATGGAGATGGGATAAGAAGAAAAGGTGTGTTTACTCAAGAAGTCTTTATATGGCTTGAAATAATCTCCTCGTCAGTGGTATCGAAGGTTTGATAGCTTTGTCTTGAGCCTAGATTTCAGCAGATGTGAACATGATTGTTGTGTCTACGTCAAGGATGTAGATGAGGAGGATGCCCTGTACCTATTATTGTATGTAGATGATATGCTCATAGCCAGTAGAAGCATGGATGCTGTGAAAAGATTGAAAAGGGCATTATCATCTAAATTTGAGATGAAAGATTTTGGTCCAGCTGAAAAAATCCTTGGAATGGAGATTGCAAAGATAGGTGCAATGGAGTGCTCCATTTGTCACAAGGAAAATATGTCCAAAAGGTTCTGGAGAGGTTTGGGATGGAGAAGGCCAAACTTGCAGAGATGCCATTACCGAGTCATATGTCTCTCTCCAAGTTACAGTGCCCCCAGTCAAAAGAGAAGAGAGAGTACATGAAACGAGTTCCTTATGCAAATGCTATAGGCAATGTGATATACACTATGGTGTGCTGTAGACTAGATATAGCACATGCTGTGAGCACGGTTAGTAGATACATGGCTAACCCTATGAAGGAACACTGGAAAGCATTGAAATGGATATTGAGATATCTACATGGAATAAGGGAGTATGGTTTGATGTTTGGTGGGTAGTCGGGAGGATTTGGAGAACAATCTGTGCAGATGTGTGAAGGTTCAGATCCTCTGGAAGGGTTTGTTGATGCAAATTATGCTGATGATCTTGGTACAAGGAGGTCTACTACTGGATACCTCTTCTACGTATATGGTAGATCAGTGTCTTGAAGATCAACCCTTCAGTCAATTACAGTCTTGTCTACCACAGAGGTTGAGTACATTGGGATAATGGAGGCTACAAAAAAAGCCCTTTGGCTTAGGAGGCTGATTGATGTGTTGGGGGTGGAGCAGAGCAAGATTACACTATTTAATGATAGTCAGAGTGCTCTGTTGTTGGCATAGAACCCAGTCTATCATGCACGCACAAAGCATATAGACATGAGGTACCACAAGATCAGAGAGCTGGTGGAGAAAGGTGGAGTGGAACTGATGAAGGTCCATACCAAGGAGAATCAGTCTGATGCACTCATGAAGGTACTCTCCAGAGATAGCTTTCAGAGATGTATGGTATGGATGGGTCTGTTGAGAAGAGATGAGTTCACAAGAACTTGGAAGCACCAAGGTGGAGTATCTGAGCTCAGAAGTGGCACTCCCAAGTCTTGGAAACATGAGAAGATAGGTCATGAAAAGATGGGAGCGAGCTAGAAGAAGAATCAGTCCCAATAATAAAGTTCAGAAACTGGGCTGGCTCACTCTGAGACCGAGCCGGCTTAGTTGGGAACTAAGTCGGCTCGGTCCAGGACTGGGTTGGCTAGGTTGCAGAGAAAAATTCAGACAAAAGTAGCATTTTTGGATTGTTAGCATGGTACACAATTGGGTCATCTCAGTCGGGGACTGAGCCAACTCAGTTGCAAGTTAGCCGACTCAGTCTGAAACTAGGCTGGCTTAGTTTTCATGGGTTATTATTTTATGTACATGGGTTGTTTGGGTTTGGAGAGTTTTTCTATGAGCTTGGGCTTGATCTTTTGTGTTGGGAATAAACTCTGCTCCCATTGAAGTCTAGTCTGATGCTTAGCCTAATGCGATTGGTAATCATGAAAGACCCAAAGGAAAAATCCTGATTTTTTGGATCAGGTTCGTTCAGATCTGATCGGATCAAGAGATATATTTCAAAATTTTTTTTCTTTGGTCTAAATCAGATCTGAGATGTTTCAAATCTAATCTTTATTATTCTAATAATAAAAATAAAATATAGATAAATTAAATCATATTTAATTTACCATGATGTAGGATAATCCTATTATCCGTTGATGATCCTGTATGCAGCAGAAGGTTCTGGACCTAGCCATGCAAGTGCCTGGCCTCTACCAATATTCATCCAGGCTAGATCTAGAGATCCTCTTCTTCTCTATCACATCTCCAAAAATCAGATCTGAATCTAATCTGAAGGATCTTCAAAACACCTTTTAAAGATCAGTAGTTGTCCTTTGCAGCTGTGCAGCCTTCTAGCTTTCTGTTGCCTTTCTCTCATCTGGATTGCACCAACTAAGATCCCAAACTCCTTTTGGGAATGGAGAGGAGAGGGAGAAGCTGGACTTGGCATGGAGGAGGAGAGGAGAGGCAGCTTTGGGGCATGGGAATTTCAATTGTATTTCAGATACTCCTTGAGTTGGGTGCAGGGTCTTATTTATAGACTATGCATGATCCAACTCCTCTTCTTTCCAATCAATCACAACCCTTTATGAAATCAGATCTAAATCTGATTGGTAGAAATAGAGTCCCTTGGATTCCTCCTTAATGGTTCCTAAGACCAGTTAAACTTGATTCTTAGGAGATGTCTAATCGAAATCCAAAAAGGAGATGGAATCCCTGTCCAACAGGGACTCCTGGGCGCCTCCACCTTAGGCACACACCAAGGGTGGCGTGCGCCCTCCTCCTTGCCAGGTTCTAGTAGGGGGACAAGCCCCCACCAGCTCTCCAATAGGTGCGTGACACGTGGATAGAAGTCAAAGTGTCAATGGTCAACATTTGACCAGTCAAAGGTCAACTTTTGACCAAAGTCAAAGGACGAGAAATGGCTAGGTGACCAAAAATGGCAGGTATTGTCTTACAAAATAAGACAACCCTTTTCTGACTTGGACAGGCTCCAGTCAGACCAAATGAAGGCCTCTGATTGAGCACAAACTCCTTTGGCTCAGTCAGGACAACTTATTTATGATAGTAAAAGAAGAACGTTAGGTTCAATCGAGTGCTAGCACGATTTTCCTTGAACCTAATTGAATCTCATTCAGATCAATTGAACTGGATCAGTTCAATTGATGATCACCAGATTCAAACCCTTGTTTGTGTGATCCAGTTAGGTTCAGTTCTGTATGGTAATGGGATATGTCATGATCTCTATCATCGACATCATCGAAACTCCTTTCGATGGATCAGAACTCTTCTGATTCGAACAGCTAGAATGATCGATCATCTAAATCATTCTAATTGCTCCCAAAATCCACCAGTGACACCTAGCAGTATATGGTGGCAACCCATCAGAGCTGAATGCGAACCTCTTGGTGCAGCTACCTGTGTGATTAAGTTCTTCTATCTTGAGCCCCGATCAGATTAGGGTTAAGGTGAACTCGTCAAACCCTAGTCTCTGTCATATGATGTAATCATTCGATTCAAGTCCGAATGTGAAAATCCTAAATAGAAACTCTTTCTATTATTTCACTCTGCCATGGCCATGGGCTTCTGGACTTGATTCTCATGATCATCATAGGGCTGCTCCTCTACCACCGAGGTAGATAGATTCCATCTTGATGCAATCCAGTTCCTACAATGAACATGCTATAGCCAACATACACCTCAGGGTTCCGATATGGCTAGGAGATCGAGTTAATGGTGTAGTCAAACTATAACACCCTCAAGGTGAACTGTCCGATGCATCTCAGGTCAAAGAACCAGACACACTACTGCAGCATCGAGTCAGTCATTGACGAGAAGGTAGACTTCCTAATGACTACTCGAGGTGGTCACGCTCAGTGCCCTCGTTCTCTAACGAGTACCTGTACTCTCGCTCCGGTGTCTCCACACCATAGACTCAAGACTCATCTACTAAAGAGAAGCGATTGTACACCAACCTTTCCGGATCAATCACCATCCTCGTGATGATCCTATGGTCGGGAGCATTTTATGAGTTAATAATGATTATTCATGTCTTAAATTTTCAACTCTTGAAAATATGAATTATCATTACCATTAACTCAAAGGATGTATCACAGACACTAAATACACATATGTGATAGAAAATAACCCATTTTATTGATTTTAGTCAAAATTATAATTTTGCCCCTAGAAGTGTATTACAAGTGTCAGCCAATTCTGGCTTCTAGGGCACATATATCTAACAATCTCCCACTTGTCCTAAAGCCAATTGGCTACAAGTCTAAGTCCCATCTTCTCAAGGTGGGCTTCGATCTTCTGCTGGCCCAACGGCTTTGTAAGTGGGTCTGCCACATTGTCTGTGGAGTCGACTCTCTTGACCTCGACGTAACCCTTCTCGAGGTAATCGCAGGATGAGGTGGTATCGCCGCTCAATATGCTTGGATTTCTGGTGAGACCTTGGCTCCTTAGCAAGGGCTATGGCGCCATTGTTGTCGCAGTACAGAGGAATGGCATCTGATGGCATTACTCTAATTTCTGCAGCAAACTTCTTGTACCAGAATGCTTCCTTCGCAGCCTCTGATGCAGCGATATATTCTGCTTCCATGGTGGAATCTGCTATCATAGTTTGCTTGAAACTCTTCCAGCTGACAGCACCACCATTGCACACAAACAGACTTTTAGATGTCGACTTTCGATCATCTACATCGGACATGAAATTTGAGTCTGTGTATCCCTGGACTTGGAGTTCTCCGTTACCAAAGACCAACATCATATCCTTAGTTCTTCTTAAGTACTTAAGGATACATTTCACAGAAGTCCAGTGTTCTTCACCTGGATTTGACTGATATCTGCTTGTGACACTCACAGCATGGGCTATATCAGGTCGTGTACATAGCATGGCATACATGAGGCTCCCTATTGCAGAAGCATAAGGGATCTTGCTCATGCATTCTATTTCCTCAGGTGTGCTAGGGCACATCTTCTTGGAAAGATGAATACCATGTCTGAAGGGTATTAATCCCCTCTTAGAGTTTTCCATACTAAACCTCTTTAGTACTTTCCTCTATGTACATCTTCTGTGAAAGTCCTAGCATCCTATTCGGTCTATCCCTATAGACCTTAATTCCTAGAATAAAGGATGCTTCACCTAGGTCTTTCATGGAGAATTCCTTGGACAACCATATTTTGACTGATCGTCAACATGGGAATATCATTCCCAATAAGGAGGATGTCATCCACGTACAATACGAGGAAGACAACAGCGCTCCCACTGACCTTTTTGAAGACACATGGTTCCTCTTCATTTTTGATGAAACCAAACTTTTTGATCACATCATTGAAATGAGTGTTCCAGCTCTGAGATGCTTGCTTAAGTCCATATATGGACCTTTGCAGCTTGCAAACCTTGTGATCAGTATCACTGGATGTGAAACCTAGCGGCTGTTCCATATAGATATCTTCCTCAAGATATCCATTTAAGAATGCCATTTTCACGTCCATTTGCCATATTTCATAATCGAAATAGGCTGCAACGGCAAGCAATGTGCGGATGGATTTTAGCATAGCCACTGGGAAAAAGGTATCCTGATAGTCAATGCCTTCGCATTGACTATAACCTTTTGCCACTAGTCTAGCCTTGAATGTCTCCACATTCCATCTGCACCAATCTTTCTCTTGAAGATCCATTTACACCCAATAGGTACTATACCTTCTGGTGGATCTACCAAGGTCCAGACTTGGTTTGAGTGCATCGAGTCAATTTCTGACTGCATTGCCTCTAGCCATTTCTCAGGAGTCGATATCTGATATCGCCTCATTGTAGGTTTTGGGATCATCACCATGAGCACCATTACCTACGAGGAACATTTTCTCTACTTCCTCTGAAATAATACCTAAGTATCTTTCAGGGGGATGGAAAACTCTTTTCGATCTACGAGGTGGAGGAGGTAGTGTTCTTATTGGCTCAACCTGATTTGGTTCCAATTGGTCCTTAGCTCATTGTACTTGTGAGACTTTCTCATCAAGCTTAATCTGCTTTCCAATGCCGCTATCTTGAATAAACTATTTTTCAAGAAAGATGGCATGTCGACTCACAATCACATTGTGGTCTTCTGGAATGTAGAAATAGTATCCTAATGACTCTTTAGGATATCCTATGAATCGAGCTCTGAAGGACCTAAACTCTAACTTGTCTGCTTGTTGTCTTTTGACATGAGCCGGACAACCCCAAATTCTGAGATGACTCAGACTTGGTTTCTTACCATGCCATATCTCATACGGTGTGGTAGGAACGATTTTAGAGGGAACCCTATTCAGTAGATAAATTGAAGTTAACAATGAATGTCCCCAAAGAAAATCAGGGAGGTCTGTGAAGCTCATCATGGATCGGAACCATATCCAATAGAGTCCGATTTCTCCATTCTGAAATCCCATTGAGTTGAGGTGTTCCTGGTGGAGTCCATTGAGAGACTATGCCATTTTTCTTGAGATAGTCTAGGAATTTTTGGCTAAGGTATTCACCTCCTCGATCTGATCGAAGAACCTTAATGGGTTTTCTAGTTTATTTTTCTACTTCATGTCTGAATTCTTTGAACTTTTCAAAAGCTTCAGACTTGTGTCTCATAAGATACACATACCCATACCTAGACAGATCATCGATAAAGGTAATGAAGTAGACAAAATTGCCTCTAGCCGGCACATCAAATGGGCCGCACACATCAGTATGTACTAGGGCAAGGAGATCTGTGGCCCTTTCCCCATGTCCAACAAAAGGAGTTTAGTCATTTTGCCTTGAAGACAAGATTCACAAGTTGGATATGACTCGGAAGTCAATGGACTCAATAGCCCATTTTTCTCCAATTTGTTGATCCTATCTTCTGCTATATGACCTAATCTCAGGTGCCATAGATATCTATCATTTGGACTATCCCTAGGTCATTTGGCATTCACGTTTTGCTCGATAGTTAGAATAGATACATCAATATGTAGCTGATAAAGACCGTTAATAAGGAAACCATTTGCAATTTTATTTCTTTCATAAAGAATGTTACAATGGTCCTTAAAGAAGGTAATCACATAACCTTCTAGTGCTAAGCATGAAACAGAAATCAAATTTCTGCTAGCTGCAAGGCACATAATAACAGTCTTTCAAAACTAAGTCTAAATCCAGATGGTAATCGAAGAGGGTATGTTCCCACAGCCACTGCAGCAACTCTTGCTCCATTACCGATGCGTAGGATCATGTCTCCATCCCTCAGCCTCCTGCTATCCTCAAGACCCTGCATGGAAGTGCACAGATGAGCACTAGAACCAGAGTCAAGCACCCAACTGGATGTAGAAGAAAATCGTAAGGTTAGACTCAATAACGAGCATACCTCCAGAAGGACCTTCCTTCTTGTTCTTCAGGGTGGCCAGGTAAGTAGGGCAGTTCCGCTTTCAGTGGCCTTCGCTGTTGCAATGAAAATACTTTTCTTTGACAGCGGCTTTCATCTTCGGCTCTGCCTTCTTCTTCTTTGCTCCTTCCATCTTCTTACTTTTTCGCAGACTTCTTTTTCTTTCCAGAAGACTTTCTTTTGGAAGAAGTCCATTCCATAGCAAGAACTGAGCCTTTAGAACCTTTCATAGAAAGCTCAGCGGTGACCAGCATATTCATTAATTCGGCCAAGGAATTTTGAAGTTTATGCATGTGGTAATTCATGATGAATTGCCCATATGCATCAGTCAAGGATTGCAGAATAATATCATTCTGCAGATCCAAGTCTAACTTCACACCGAGCTTCTCAAGCTCTTCCAAGTCCTTGATCATCATCAGACAGTGATCTTGGACTGACTGCCCATCACGCATCTTAGCCTTAAAAAGTCATTTCGTGACTTGATACTTGGCTGCGCGACTCTGTTCACCAAACATCTCCTGTAGGTGAGCCAACATTTGGCGAGCAGTCCCGATATCTTCATGTTGGTGCTGGAGCTCATCAGACATCGAGCCCAACATGTAATATCTGGCCTTATTATCTTCGTCTATCCATTTTTTCAGAGATGCTCTCTGTTCAGTGGATGGACGGGCTGGTAAGGTGGGAGGGTCCTGGTCCAATACATGGGTTAACTTCTCAAAACCCAAAATAATTTTGTAGTTCCTGAGCCAATCTTTATAATTGGGTCCAGTCAGTCTATGTGTGTCCAGGATACGTGCCAATGGGTTGGACGCAGATATTTTTCTATAGAGAGTCAAAGATTCTAGTTAGATACTGTAATTATGACTTGACCAATTTATTTAAAAATTTTATTTTTAAATAAATTAGCTCCCACTATTTTCTCGGATCCCTACACTCCCTCTGTAGAGATGCAAAAATCTCCACGATTAATGATTTCTAGTGGGTGGTGCGGTCTCACCAACTGACTCATCACCTCACCTAACAGTTATTGGTGATGGGTTAGCCAATGAGTGAACAACTCTTGTTCAATGATTCTCTAATCATGGTGCACCCAAACTTGGTCTCTAATTCATGAATCTCACCATATCCGGAATATTGATCCACTCCTTAGTTAAGTCAGACCCACCATTTGCACAGACTGGATTCCTAATTGAGTCTCTCACCGTATCCAAAATATTGAGCCCAACTCATCCTCCAGCCCATAGCATCCAATGCCTAATAGACATGGTTGCATCTTCCTGGTGCAACTGAGCCACTGTATCCAGCCGAGAACAATCAACCCCGGGAAGGGCCCGCACATCTACAATGGTGGAAGACCTCAGACTTAATCTTTTCTTAGGGAGAATTGATTCAGGTCTCATTAAACTAGACTTGTCATAGTCATAACAATTATGACTAACCTAGTGGCATGGGTTAGCTCGGATTATTGACCACCTCAATCAGAACTGTGTCAACAGATATGGCCAGGTAAGTGAGATCGGTGGAAGGGATATGCCATTAACTCGTACAAGAATGCATTCAGGTCGAGTAGCTCCCAATTAAAAATCAGTCGATCGTATGTGCCAAACTTACCTTAGACACCAAATTATTGAGTCAGAACCAATTGGGTTAGCCTACAATCCAGACTCTAACCTCTGAGCCTAATTAGGTCTTGCTTGATCGTGACTCGATCTTGACCCAGACTTAATCCTATTAGGCTGGTCAATTTAAGCATTGTTGATCCCATCTAACCAACTCTTGATTCGGTTTGATCAACCGCTTAGACCTAATTGAGCTACCCAAGCCCGAACCCAGTATTATGAATATGTCTTAGATCTAAAATTCTTAATTTTAGACCTAATTAATATTTCATAATCTTAATTTTTAATTAAGTAGGGTTCATAAACAAAATATGCACAATAAATCCTAGGGTTTCAGGATCTAGGGTTTTGCAGAAAGTAAGTTTTGGGTTTCTGATTAAGGACGAACACGCAGCACCCCTACACATCATAAGAACACCCCATCGGATGGGAAGGAGAGGGCCTTTAAACCCTTCTTCATTCTTATGATCGGACGGCCAAGAGGAACGCCTTAATCAGGAACATGTAATACTACAAAATAGTTTTAGATCTATATCATATATCTCATATACAAATTAGATCTAATCATGGCATATTTTGCATACATCTCATGTATCGAATCATGCATATTTTCAGATCTAAATTATCTCATAATAATCTAAAAAATTAGATTTAAATTGATCTAATCAAAATAAACTCTAATCTAGACAACTATGTAGAACTATTCTACAACTAGTCTAGACATGCATCAATCATATCTCATATGATGTTTAAAATTAAATAATTTTTATTTACTATTTTTTAGATATTATTATAATAATTATAATATCAAAAAATAGTAAATAAATAGATCTAAAATATGATTTAATCAAATTAAATTAAAAATATGCAAGACTATTCTATAGAACTATTCTATTTTAGAACTAGTCATGCATATTTTCTAATCTTAGATCCAAATCATTTAATTTTAATTTTTTTTGATTTTAGATCTGATCACATCTCATGTGACATCTAAAATTACTTATTTTTTAATTAAAATAAATTTAAAATTAGATCTAAATACTTTAGAACCATGGCTCTGATACCAGTTGAAGGAAAATCCTGATTTTTCGGACCAGGTTCGTTCAGATCTGATCGGATCAAGAGATATATTTTAAAATTTTTCTCTTTAATCCAAATCAGATCTGAGATATTTTAAATCTAATTTTATTATTTTAATAATAAAATAAAATATAGATAAATTAAATCAAATTTAATTTACCTTGATGTAGGGTAATCCTATTACCCGTTGATGATCCTGTATGCAGCAGAAGGTTCTGGATCTAGCCATGCAAGTGCCTGGCCTCTACCAGTATCCACTCGGACTGGATCTGGAGATTCTCTTCTTCTCTATCATATCTCCAAAAATTAGATCTGGATCTAATCTGGAGGATCTTCAAAACACCTTTTGAAGATCAGCAGTTATCCTTTGCAGCAGTGCAGCCTTCTAGCTTTCTGTCGCCTTTCTCTCGTCTAGATTGCACCAACTAAGATCCCAAACTCCTTTTGGATGTGGAGAGGAGAGGGAGAAGGTGGACTTCATGTGAAGGAGGAGAGGAGAGGTTGTTAGATATATGTGCCCTAGAAGCTAGAATTGGCTGACACTTGTAATACACTTCTAGGGGCAAAATTATAATTTTGACTAATATCAATAAAATGGGTTATTTTCTATCACATATGTGTATTTAGTGTCTGTGATACATCCTCTGAGTTAATGGTAATGATAATTCATACTTTCAAGAGTTGAAAATTTAAGACATGAATAATCATTATTAACTCATAAAATGCTCCTGACCATAGGATCATCACGAGGATGGTGATTGATCCGAAAGGTTGGTGTACAATCACTTCTCTTTAGTAGATAAGTCTTGAGTCTATGGTGTGGAGACATCAGAGCGAGAGTATAGGTACTCGTTAGAGAACGAGGGCACTGAGCGTGACCACCTCGAGTAGTCATTAGGGAGTCTACCTTCTCGTCAATGACTGACTCAATGCTGCAGTAGTGTGTCTAGTTCTTTGATCTGAGATGCATCGACAGTTTATCTTGATGGTGTTATAGTTTGACTACACCATTACTCGATCTTCTAGCCATTCAAAATCCTGAGGTGTATGTTGGCTATAGCATGTTCATTGTAGGAACTGGATAGCATCAAGATGGAATCTATCTACCTCAGTGGTAAAGGAGCAGCCCTATGATGATCATGAGAATCAAGTCCAGAAGTCCATGGCCATAGGAGAGTGAAATAATAGAAAGAGTTTTTATTTAGGTTTTCACATCAAACTTGAATCGATTGGTTACATCATATGACAGAGACTAGGATTTGATGAGTTCACCTTAACCCAAATCTGATCGAGGCTCAAGATAGAAGAACTTAATCACACAGGTAGCTGCACCAAGAGATTCGCATTCAGCTCTGATGGGTTGCCACCATATACTGCTAGGTGTCACTGGTGGATTTTGGGAGCAATTAGAATGATTTAGATGATCGATCATTCTAGCTGTTCGAATCAGAAGAGTTCTGATCCATCGAAAGGAGTTTCGATGATGTCGATGATAGAGATCATGACATATCCAATTACCATACAGAACTGAACCTAACTGGGTCACACAAATAAGGGTTTGAATCTGGTGATCATCAATTGAACTGATCTAGTTCAATTGATCTGAATGAGATTCAATTAGGTTCAAGGAAAATCGTGCTAGCACTCGATTGAACCTAACGTTCTTCTTTTACTATCATAAATAGTTGTCCTGACTGAGCCAAAGGAGTTTGTGCTCAATCAGAGGCCTTCACTTTGTCTGACTGGAGCTTGTCCAAGTTAGAAAAGGTTGTCTTATTTTGTAAGACACTACCTGCCATTTTTGGTCACTGCTGCATTTCTCGTTCCTTTGACTTTGGTCAAAAGTTGACCTTTGACTGGTCAAACATTGACCATTGATACTTTGACTTCTGTCCATATGTCATGCACCTATTGGAGAGCTAGGTGGGGGCTGTCCCCCTGCCAGAACCTGGCAAGGAGGAGGGTGCACGCCACCCTTGGCGTGTGCCCAAGCTGGAGGCGCCCAGGAGTCCCTATTGGATAGGGACTCCATCTCCTTTTTGGATCAACTCCTCTTCTCTTCCAATCAATTCACAACCTTTTATGAAATACAGATCTAAAATCTGATTGGTAGAATAGAGTCGCTTGGATTCCTCCTTAATGTTTAAGACAGTTTAAACTTGTTCTTAGGAGATGTCTAAT
>QRFJ01000420.1:0-71131 GCA_006176705.1 Cocos nucifera
ATAGTAAAATCTGAAAAATCCTTAGTTAATGAAAATATTAAGCTAAAAAAAGAATATAAAAATTTAAAATTCTTCCTAGAAGAAAATGAAAATCTTCTGAAAGACAAGAAAGAACTTTTGGAAAAAAATAAAAAATTAAGAAAAGGTGAGATTTTGAAATCTATAGTTGAAAAGGTTACAATTAGTTTTCAAAATCTTCAATCTATGATAAAATCCAATAGGACTATTTTTAATAAAGTAGAAATCAATTTTAATACTTTAAGAAAATAATAAAATACTAAAAATATTTTCATAAGACCTCCAATTATAAATCATACTATTAAATATTTTAAGTGTAATTAAATTAGCCATAAAATTTTAGAGTGTAATTTTAAAAGAATTGGCCAAACCTTAATTAAATAAATTTGGATTCTAAAAGAAATCATGTGCTTTAATATTCATAGACCCGAGATGACTTGGGTACCAAAGACTAGCAAATGATATTACAGGTATACTAAGAATCCAATAAAATGAAAAGGAAAAAAAATTATGGATGGATGCCTTGAAAATAAAATTGGATAGATGATGATGTTTGATAAAATCTAAACTTTTCTCACATTATGCCATCATTGTTTGCTAAATATATTTTGATTATCAATTAGCATAATTATTGAGTATGTTTGATTAATTTTGATGATTTATCATTGCTTACAATGATCATACTCCATGAATTGAAAGTTTGATATATTGATCAAAACTAGTATATCATATTGATTATTTATTTTAAGCTTATTATTTTATTCTAAATTCAGCATGCTAGTTCAATCCTTTGTATCATGCTATTTTAATCTTTAATTATTTAAGAAACCTAAGTTATTACAAGCATGATTATCTATAAATCTATTTGATTTCAAAAATGATAAATAAGCTAAGTTTTGACAACTCACATAAGATGCTAGATTATCAAAATTCTTCTAAAAAGTGTATGAAATAAGTACTTAAAGATAAGTCATTCAATCATAAAATTTAAGTGCTTGATTGATATGCAATGGATCTAAGTTTAGTCTTTAAGAATTTGAAAATTTACTAGTTGAACTGAAATCATAGAGCCTTTATCTAGTTTTTTCTCGATCTAATTTTGATTTAATCTCATTTGATTTGATTGATTATCATATCCTTAGTTGATTAATTTTTAATCCCCCAAATTGATTTGAATATCCTTTTTGATCATCAATTTGATTGTCTCTTTGATTTTAAAAAGGATGAGCATTTCTTTACTCAATGATTGATTTGAAATTGAATTTGAAAATATTTTTCTTGAATCTTTTAGTTATGAGGAAAAACCTATTTTTGGATCAGATTCGTTCAGATCTGATTGGATCAAGAGAGATATTTTTAAAAAAAAAAATTCTTGAACCCAGATCAGATATGAGATTTTTTAGATCTGATATTATTGATCTAATAAAATAAAAATAAAGAATAAATTAAATCTAAGTTGATTTTATCTTGTAGTAGGTAATCAGATTATCCTATGATGATCTTGATGTCTTCATGAGATTCTGGATCTAACCACGTAAGTGCCTAGCCTCTATCGATATCTACTCAGATAGGATCTGAAGATCATCTTCTTCTTTATCACTTCTCCAAATATCAGATTTAGATCTGATTTGAAAGATCTTCAAAACTCCTTTTGAAGATCGAGTGTCATCTCTTGCAGCAGTGCTACCTTCTTCCTTTCTCATCGTCCTTTCTCTTGCTTGGATCACACCAAACTAAAGCCCAAAGATTCTTGGGCATGGGTAGGAGAGAAAGGACCTGAAGATGGCATGAAGGAGGGAGAGGAGCAGCCTTGTGACATGGGCAATGGACTGGTGTTATCAATCCTAGGTGTAGATAGGATTTATATAGATCCTGCTGCTCCATGCAGTGCCACATCATTTCAATCAATCACGGTCTTTTGTGCAATCTGATCTAAATCTAATTGGTGGAATGATATCATCTAATCCAATCAGATGAGAGCCTCTCTGAATCATCCTTATATGGTGTCAAGACTGGTCAAAGATAAGTCTTTGGCACCACCTAGGTAAAAATCCCGAAGCAACCTAAAGTCCCATCTATTTGGGACTCCAGACATCACCATCCATGGGCACACGCCTCCCTAGGCATGCACCCCTTATCCAACTATCTTTTAGCAGGTGGACTGGTTCAAAATTTCTCTCCTATGATGGATTGATACATGGGCAGATGTCTAAGTGTCAAAGGTCAACATTTGACCAAATGTCCGAAACAGAATTTAGCAGGTGATGAAAAATGGTAGGTGTTGTCTTAAATTCATCTCATAAATTAAGACAACCCTTTTCTGATCTGAACAAGCTCCAGTCAGATAAGTAAAGGTACCTGAGTGAGCCCAAACATATTTGGCTCAATCGAGATAATTTTTTAATGATAATTAAAGGAAAACATTAGGCTCAATCGTGTACTAGCATGATTTTCTTGAACCTAATTGAATCTAATTCAAATCAATTGAATTGGATTAGTCCAATTGATGATATCCAGATCCAAACTCTTGTTTGTATAATCCATTTAGGTTCAGTTAAGTATGGTAATGAGATATGTTATGATCTCCATCATCGACATCATTGAAATATCTTTCGATGGATTAGAACTTTTCTGATTCAGACAATTAGTATGATTGATCATCTAAATCATTCTAATTGCTCTCAAAATCCATCAGTAACACCTAGCAGCATATGGTGGCAATCCATCAGAACTGAAAATGAATCTCTCGGTGTAGTTACTTGTGTGATTAAGTTCTACTATCTTGATCCCAATAGGATTAGGGTTAAGGTGAACTCGTCAAACCCTAATATCCATCACATGATTAATCATTCAATTCAAGTCCAATGTGAAAACCTTAATAGAAACTCTTTCTATTATTTCATTCTGCTATGGCCATGGGCTTATGGACTTGATTCTCATGATCACCATAGGGCTATTCCTCATCTACCAAGGTAGATAGATTCCCTCTTAGTGCAATTCAATTTCTACAATGAATATGCTATAGCCAACATACACCTCAGAATTTCAAATGGCTAGAAGATCGAGTCATTGTGTAGTCAAACTATAACACCCTCAAGGTGAACTGCCGATGCACCTCAAGTCAAAGAATCAGATACACAACTGTAGCTTTGAGTCAGTCATTGATGAGAAGGTAGACTTTCTAATGACTACTCGAGGTGGTCATGCTTAGTGCCCTCATTCTCTAACGAGTACATGTACTCTCACTTTGGTGTCTCTACACCATAGTCTCAAGACTCATCTACTATAAAGAAGTGATTGTACACCAACCTTCTAGATCAATCACCATCCTCATGATGATCCTACAGTTAGAACCATTTTATGAGTTAATAATAAAAATTTATGTATTAAATTTTTAATTTTTGAAAATAAGAATTATCATTGCCATTAACTCAGGGGATGTATCATAGACATTAAATACACATTGTGATGAAAAATAACATATTTTATTATTTATGATCAAAATTATAATTTTACCCTTAGAAGTATATAATAAATGTCAGCCAATTCTGACTTCTAGGGCACACATATATCTAACAAACTCCTACTTGACCTAAAATCAATTGGCTACAAATCTAAGTCCCATCTTCTCAAAGTGGGCTTCGATCTTCTGCTAGCCCAATGGCTTTGTAAGTGAATCTACCACATTATCTATGGAGTCGACTCTCTTGACCTCGACGTATCCCTTCTCAAGGTAATTACGGATGAGGTGGTATCACCACTCGATGTGTTTGAATTTTTGATGAGACCTCGGCTCTTTAGCAAGGGCTATGGCACTAATGTTATCGCAGTACAAAGAAATGGCATCTGATGGCATCACTCCAATCTCTGCGGCAAACTTCTTATACCAGAATGCCTCCTTCGCAGCTACTGACGCAGTGATGTATTTTGCTTCCATGAAGAAATCTGCTATTACTATCTGTTTGGAACTCTTCCAACTGACAGCACCATCATTACACAACAAATAGATTCCCAGATGTTGACTTTCGATCATTTATATCAGACTTAAAATATGGGTCTGTATACCTATAGACTTAGAGTTCTCCATTACAAAAAATCAAGAATATATCCTTAGTTCTTCTTAAGTACTTTAGGATACATTTCACAGAAGTCTAGTGTTCTTCATCTGAATTTGACCGATATCTACTCGTGACACTCATAGCATGGGCTATATCAGGTCGCGTACATAACATGGCATACATGAGGCTGTCTATTGTAGAAGCATAAGGAATCTTGTTCATGCATTCTATCTCCTCAGGTGTGCTAGGGCACATCTTCTTGGAGAGATGAATGCTATGTCTGAAGGATACCAAATTTCTCTTGAAGTTTTTCATGCTAAATCTCTTTAGTACTTTCTTTGTGTACATCTTCTGTGAAAGACCTAGCATCCTATTTGGTCCATCTCTATAGACTTTGATTCCAAGAATGAAGGATTCTTCTTCTAGATTTTTCATGGAGAATTTTTTAGATAACCATATTTTAACTATGGTCAACATGGGAATATCATTCCCACTAAAGAGGATATCATCCACGTACAGTATGAGAAAGACAATAACGCTCCCACTGATCTTTCTGAAAATACATGGTTCCTCCTTGTTCTTGATGAAACCAAACAATTTGATCATATCATTAAAATGAGTATTCTAGCTCCGAGATGCTTGCTTAAGTCCATATATAGACCTTTGTAGCTTGCATACTTTATGGTCAGTATCACTAATGTGAAACCCAGCGACCATTCCATATAGATATCTTCCTCAAGATATCCATTTAAGAATGCTATTTTTATGTCCATTTGCCATATTTCATAATCAAAATAGGCTACAACAGTAAGCAATGTGCGAATGGATTTAAGCATGACTACTGACGAAAAGGTATCCTGATAGTCAATGCCTTCGCACTGACTATAACCTTTTACCACTAATTTAGCTTTGAATGTCTCTACATTCCCATATGCATCAATCTTTTTCTTGTAGATCCATTTACATCCAATAGGTACTATATCTTCTGGTGGATCTACTAAGGTCCAGACTTGGTTTGAGTACATCGAGTCAATTTCTGACTTCATTGCCTCTAACCATTTCTCGGAGTTGATATCTAATATTGCCTTATTATAGATTTTGAGATCATCACCATGAACCCCATTACCTACGAGGAATATTTTCTCTACTTTCTCTAAAATAGTACCTAAGTACCTCTTAGGGGGACAAAAAATTCTTTCCAATCTATGAGGTGGAGCAGGTAGTGATTGTATTGACTCCACCTGATTTGGTTCCAAAGGGTCCTTAAGTCTTTGCTCTTGGAAGACTTTCACCTCTAGCTTGATCTGCTTTCCAATGCTCCATCTTGAATAAACTATTTTTCAAGAAAGATGACATGTTGACTCACAATCACATTGTGATCTTCTGGAACATAGAAATAATATTCTAATAATTCTTTAGGATATCCTATGAATCGAGCTCTAAAGAATCTATAGTCTAACTTATCCGCTTGTTGTCTTTTGATATGAGCCAGACAATCCCAAATTCTGAGATGACTCAGACTTGGTTTCTTACCATGTCATATCTCATACGGTGTGGTAGAAATAATTTTAGAAGAAATCCTATTCAATAAATATATAGTAGTTAACAAACTATATCCCCAAAGAAAATCAGAAAAATCTGTGAAGCTCATCATGGATCGAACCATATCTAATAGGATCCGATTTCTTCGTTCTGAAATTTCGTTGAGTTGAGGTGCTCCAGATGGAGTCCATTGAGAGACTATGCCATTCTACTTGAGATAGTCCAAAAATTTCCAACTAAGGTATTCACCTCCTTGATCTGATCGAAGAATCTTAATGAATTTTTTAGTTTGCTTTTCTACTTCATGTCTGAATTCTTTAAACTTTTAAAAGGCTTTAGACATGTATCTTATAAGATACACATATCCATACCGAGATAAATCATCGATGAAGGTTATGACGTAGACAAAATTGCCTCTAGCCCACACATCAAATAGGCCACACACATCAGTATGTACTAGGGCAAGTAAATCCATGGCCCTTTCCCCATATCCCATAAAAGAAAGTTCAATCATTTTGCCATGAAGACATGATTCACAAGTTGGATATGACTCAAAAGTCAACGGGACTCAATAGCCCATTTTCTCCAATTTGTTAACCCTATCTTCTGCTATATGACCTAGCCTTAGGTGCCATAGATACCTATCATTTGGACTATCCCTAGGTCATTTTGATTTATGGCATTCACATTTTGCTCGATAGTTAAAGATAGATACATCAATATGTAACTAATAGAAGACTGTTAATAATAAGAAAACCACTTATGCAGTTTTTATTTCTTTCATAAAGAATGTTACAATGGTCCTTAAAAAAAATTAATTACATAGCCTTCTAGTGCTAAACATGAAATAGAAATCAAATTCCTGCTTGCTGCAGGCATATAATAACAGTCTTTGAAGTAACTAAATCTAAGCCAGATAGGTAGTCAAAGAGGGTAGGTTTTCCCATGGCTACAATGCAGCAATCTTGCTCCATTTTCGATACGTAGGATCATCTCACCATCCCTCAGCCTCCTACTATCCTCAAGACCCTACATGGAAGTACACAAATGAGTACTAGAACTAGAGTCAAGCATCCAATTGGATGCAGAAGAAACCATAAGATTAGATTCAATAACGAGCATACCTCCAGAAGGACCTATCTCCTTATTCTTCAGGGTGGCCAGGTAAGTAGGGCAGTTTCGCTTCCAATGGCCATCAGTATTATAATAAAAATATTTTTCTTCTTTTTCTTTTTATCTTTCATCCTTCTTTACTTTTTCACAGACTTCTTCTTCTTTCTAAAAGACTTTCTCTTTGGAAAAAGTCCGTTCCATAGCAAGTAACTGAGCCTTTAGAATCTTTCATAGAAAGCTCAGCAATAACCAGCATATTCATAAGCTCGGCCAAGAGTATTCTGAAGTTTATGTATGTGGTAATTCATGATGAACTTGCCCATATGCACATCAGTCAAGGATTGCAGAATTAATATCATTCTGCAGATCCTGGTCTAACTTCACACCGAGCTTCTCAAGCTCTTCCAAGTCCTTGATCATCATGTCAGACAGTGATCTTGGACTGACTGCCCATTATGCATCTTAGTCCTTAAACAAGTCATTTGGTGACTCTGATATTTGGCTGCATGACTCTGTTCACCAAACAACTCTTGTAGGTGAGCCAACATTTGGTGGGCAGTCTTGATATCTTCATGTTGGTGCTGAAGCTCATCAGACATCGAGCCCAACATGTAGTATCTAGCCTTATTATCTTCATCCATCCACTTATCAAGAGATGCTCTCTGTTCAGCGGACGGACGAGCTGGTAAGGTGGGGAGATCCTGGTCCAATAACATGTGTTAACTTCTTAAAATCCAAAATAATTTTGAAATTCCTAGAGTCCAATCCTTTATAATTAGGGTTCCAGAGTCGGTCTATGGGTGTCTAGGATACAGTGCCAGCGGGTCGGACGTAGATATTTTTTTTTTCTATAAAGAGTCAAAGTTTCTAGTTAGATTTTATCATTAAGACTTGATCAATTTATTTAGGATTTGATTTTTAAATAAATTAGCTTCCACTATTTTCTCAGATCCCTACACTTTCTTTGTAAAGATGCAAAAATCTTCACGATTACTGATTTCTAGTGGATAGTTTAGTCCCACCAACTGACTCATCACCTCACCTAACAGTTATTGATGATGGATTAGTCAATGAGTGAATAATTTTTATCTAATGATTCTCTAATCATAGTGCACCCAGACTTGGTCTCTAATTCATGGATCTCATCGTGCCCAAAATATTGATCCACTCCTTAGTTAAGTTAGATCCACCATTTGCATAGATTAGATTCCTAATTGGGTCTCTCATTATATCCAAAATATTGAGCCCAATTCATGCTCCAGCCCGTAGCATCCAATACCTAATAGACATGTTGCATCTTTTTGGTGCAACTAAACCACTATGACCAGTCGAGAATAATCAACCCCGAAAAGGGCCCGCACATCTACAATGGTGGAAGATCTTAAACTTAATTTTTTCTTAGGAAGATTTGATTTAGGTCTCTTTAAACTTGACTTGACATAGCCATAACCATTATGACTAACCTAATGGCATGGGTTAGCTCGGATTGTTAGCCATCTTAGATCAGGACTGGGCCGACAAATATGGTCAGGTAAGTGAGATCGATGGAAGGGATATGCCATTAACTCGATAAGAATGCATTCGAGTCGAGTAGCTTCCAATTAAAAACCAGTTGATCGTATCTGCCAAATTTACTTTAGACACCAAATTCTTGAGCCAGAACCAATCAGGTTAGCCTACAATTCAGACTCTAACCACTGAATCTAATTAGGTCTTAACTCGATCGATCAGTCATGTGACTCGATCTTGATCCAGACTTAATCCTATTAGGTTGGTCAATTTAAGCACTCTTAATCCCACTTAACTAACTCTTGATTCAGTTTAATCAACCAGTGGACCTAATTGAGCTATCCATGCCCTAATCCAATTTTATGAATATATCTTAAATCTAAAAATTTTTAATTTTAGATCTAATATATTTCATAATCTTAATTCTTAATTAAGTTTAGGATTCATAAATAAAACATGTATATAAAATCCTAGGATTTCAGGATCTAGGATTTTGTAGAAAATAAGTTTTTGATTTCTGATTAAGATTGAACGTGCAGCACCCCTACACACCATAAGAACACTCTATCAAATGAAAAGATAGGGCCTTTAAATCCTACTTCATTCTTATGATCGGACAGCCAAGGGGAACATCCTAATCAAAAATATGATAAATCTATAAAACTAGTTAGATCTACATCATATATCACATATATAAAAATTGATCTAATTAAAAACATATTTTGCATACGTTTCATGTATCATATCATGCATATTTTTAGATCTAAATTATCTCATAAATATCTAAAAAATAAGATTTAAATTTGATCATATTAAATTAAAATTTATTCTAGATAATTTTGTAGAACTATTTTACAACTAACCTGAACATGCATCTATCATATCTCATATGAATAAATTAAATAAATTTATTTTTTATTTTTTAGTTCTAATTATAATATTTATAATATTAAAAAATAGTAAATAAATAAATCTAAAAATTATAAATAATTAAATTAAAATTATGATTATGCTAGACTACGCATAGAATAATTTTATTCCTAGTCTAGTCATGCATCTCATACATCTTAGATCTAGATTATTTAATTTTTAATTTTTTAATTTTAGATCTAATCATATCTAATATGATATTTAAAATTATCTAATTATCAAATCAAAAATAAATTAAAATTAGATCTAATAAATTATTAGAACCTAGCTTTGATACTAGTTGAAGGAAAAAATCTATTTTTTGGATTAGGTTCGTTTAGATCTGATTGAATCAGGAGGAATATGTCAAAAATTTTTCTTCTAAGATCCTAATTAGATCTGAGACTCCTTAGATCTAATATTATTAATTTAAAAATAAAAATAAAATAAAAATTAAATCTAATTTAATTATACCTTTATTTTGGATAATCCAATTATCCTATGATGATTTCGATGTTTGCCTGAGATTCTGGATGTAGCCACGCAAGTGCCTGACCTCTATCGATATCCACTCGGATAGGATTTGAAGATCTTCTCTTTCTCAATCAATCCTCTAAAAATCAAATCTAGATCTAATCTTGAAGATCTTCAAAACTCCTTTTGAAGAACAGTCATTGTCTCTTGCAGCAGTGTTACCTTCTTCCTTTTCTTGCACCTTTTATTTGCTTGGATCGCACCTTATTCATGCCCAAATCCCCCTGGGTGTGGAGAGGAGAGAGAGGACCAGAGGGTGCCATGGAGAAGAAGGAAGAGAAGCTTTGTGGCATGGGCTAAAGGCAGAAGCATTAAAAACTAGGCGCAGATAGGGTTTATATAGACTCTGCTGTGCCATGCAGTGCCACATCATCCCAACCAATCATGGCCCTTTGTGCAATCAGATCTAAATTTGATTGGTGAAATGACATCATCTGATTCAATCAGATGAGAGATCATCAAAACCCTCCTAAGGTGGCATAAAGACTGGATCAAATAAGAGTTTTTAGCACCACAGAGTTTAATCCCCTAAAGCAATCCTGGAGTCCCATCTATATGGGACTCCTCCTTTTATCCTCATGGGGCACATGCCTCCCTAGCCATGACCCTCTTCCTGTCTGTATTTTAGTAGGGGGATAAGGCCCTAGGTACTCTCCTATAGGCGCATGATACATGGGCAGATGTCCAAGTATCCAGGATCAATATTTGACCAATGTTCGAAAATAGAAATTAGCAGATGATCGAAAATGATAGGTGTTGTCTTAAATTTATCTCATAAATTAAGACAATCCTTTTCTGATCTGGACAAGCTCTAGTCAGATCAAGTAAAGTTTTTTGAGTGAGTCCAAACACATTTGGCTCAGTCGAGACAAGCTATAATGATTATTAAAGGAGAACATTAGGCTCAATCATGTGCTAGCATGATTTTTTTGAATCTAATTGAATCTTATTCAAATCAATTGAACTAGATTAGTCTAATTGATGACATCTAGATCCAAACCCTTGTTTGTGTGATCCAGTTAGGTTTAGTTCCGTATTGTAATGGGATATGTCATGATCTCTATCATCGATATCATTGAAACACCTTTTGATGGATTAGAACTTTTCTGATTCAAACAACTAGTATGATTGATCATCCAAATCATTCTAATTGCTTCCAAAAATCACTAGTGACACCAAGCAACATATGGTGGCAATCCATCAGAACTGAAAGCGAACCTCCCAGTGCAGTTATCCATGTGATTAGGTTTCTCTATCTTGAGCCCCGACCGAATTAGGGTTAAGATGATCTCGTTAAACCCTAATATCCGTCATATAAATTAATCATTCGATTCAAGTCCAATGTGAAAACTGTAATAGAAACTCTTTCTATTATTTCATTCTGCCATGATCATGGACTTATAGACTTGATTCTCATGATCATCATAGGACTGCTCCTCATCTACCAAGGTAGATAGATCTCTTATTGGTGCAATCCAATTCCTACAATGAACTTACTATAGCCAACATACACCTTAGAATTTTGAATGGTTAGAAGATCAAGTTATAATGTAGTCAAACTATAACATCCTCAAGATGAACTACTGATGCACCTTAGATCAAAGAACCAGATACACTACTATAGCTTCAAGCCAGTCATCAACGAGAAGGTAGACTTTTTCATGACTACTTTAGGTGGTCACACTCAGTGCCCTCGTTCTCTAACGAGTATCTGTACTCTTACTCTGGTGTTTCTATATCATAGACTCAAGACTCATCTATCCTAAAGAAGCGATTGTACATTTCAGATCAATCACCATTCTCATGATGATCCTACGGTCAGGAGCATTTTATGAGTTAATAATAAAAATTCATGTCTTAAACTTTCAACTCTTGAAAATATGAACTATTATTATCATTAACTCAAGAAATGTATCACAGACACTTTCAAATATACACTCTAATAAAAATAACTTATTTTTTTATTTATAGTTAAATCATAATTTTATCCTTAGAAGTGTATTACAAGTGTCAGCCAATCTGGCTTCTAGGGCACACATGTCTAATAGTTGATATCAAGCAAAATATTTCAAGAAAATTATCATTTATCTTTAAAGCTAAATATTTAAAGAAGACTTCAGTTTTAATTATTTAGTATCAAACAACTTTCTATTTGTTATGTATTTAATTAATGTATTTTTTGACAAAAAGAGAGGAATATCTTTATTTCAAATCTGATATTGTATAGCTATACTCTTGAAGTGATACCGTTTAAGATAAATTCAAATAATTTCATACTTTTTCTAAACTTAATTTAGTGATATTTCTTATGATAAAAAAAAATTAAACTTAAACAAAAATATTTTTTAAATTACTTATTGTACTCTTTTGATCTTCTCGATATTTATTCTTATTATATACATTCTTTTGTAAACATCCTTTGAATTTAATAAAAAATAAATTTTTTAAAAATTTGGTATCTTCTTGAGTGAATGCTATGCTTGATTAATATTTGGATTAATTAATACTCTTAGTTCACTCAATTGATGCTTATGCTTCTGAATTTTATTTAATTTTAAAATAGTTTTGTTTGTTAAAGTAAGGAGAAGAAATTATTAAAGAAGAAATGATCATTTAATTAAAAATAGCTTTGAAATTAAAAATATCTTTAAAATTTAAAAAATCTAAATTTAGTGGTTAAATTCATATTAAATTTGCTTGATTTGAAATAAAGAAGAAAAGAAAGTTAAAAGGTAAATTAATCTTGCTATAAGTATGAAAAATAGGAGAAGAGATATTTTCTAACTTGATTTGATTGAAAATTTTGACTAATTTGCATTGAGACAAATAAATTTTGATCTTAAATTTTCAATCAACTACTTTATGATCTTCTTAAATGGAGCTTTCATATGATTATCCAATTTAATTTATATGATTTGATTGCTCTATCTTATTTTTGGATAATTAGTTAAAGTTAAATTAAATTTAAAAATATATTCTTACTCCAAAGAATAAATTTCTAAACTTAATCTGAAAACTTATTTGAAAATTCAAATTTGATACTAAATTTTTGATATGCATTGCAAAATTCTTAAGAACTATTTGTATTAAAGTAATTTCTACTTAAAGCAATGAATTTGAAAATATAACTATCTATTGCTTTGATACTATTTATTTTACTTTGCTCGATACATTCTTGATATATATTTTTTTCAAACTTAATTGACTAAATTTTTTTAAAAAAGAAAATATTGAATATTAAAGTATATACTATGCTTGATTTTATATTCAAATCTTTTGAAAAATTTTATTTCTTTTAAAGCTTACAAGTGCATATTTGAAAATCTAATTAAAAAGTCATATTCATTCAAAAGAGGGAGAGCCTTTGATATTTGAATTCAAGCCAATTTTTAAAAAGAAAAAATATTTTAAGCATATTTTGAATCAAAAGACAAGTTTTCAAATGAGAGAGAATTCATTTGAATTGATTTTCTGAATTTGATACATCTCTCATTTTGATATATTCTTATATATTATTAATTTTAATGATTTTTATTCATCCTTTTCATAAGCTTTTTGATGCTATCAAAAAGGAGGAGATTAATAGGAATGTTGAGTATATGCTTAATGAATTAATTCTTAAGATGCTCATTAATTTGATGCTTGAAATCTTCATACTCATTGATTTGAATTGAGATATTAATTTAAAATGAGTATATGAAATATGTGTAATGAATAAAATATATGCAATGAACTAAAGACTAATTAAGAATATTCATGAAGTATGTATTTATGTATTTGATCTAGTACTTCATGATACATATTGGCAAAATATATTAAAATATATTATTTATTTTTATTGCGCATATATTCAAAGTTTTGTCATCTTCAAAAAGAGAAAGATTGTTGATCTTATGATTGATTTTGATGATCATAAAATATTGAGAAAAAATATTACTAATCATGTATTTCAAGATTGAATATAGAATTTCTCAAATGCTCATCTTGAAGAAATTATCTTTGGAAGAAATGCTCTCAAGATGTCAAGCCAAATCACTTAAAAGAAGAAGATTTTACAAATTTGGATGACTTATCATAAAGAAAATGAAAGAGAAAGAAATAAATATCATTTGAAAAATTAAGGATTAATAATTCAAGTTTGGAAGGTCAAATAATGAAGAAAAATAAAGTTGAAAAGTTTAGAGCTGACCTACCGAAGAATAGAGCAGGTTCTGGTACGAAATAGGATTGATACTTTGATTTGGCATGTAGCTGAGCCAGCTCTATTTTGATCCAACCCAGCTCTCTCAAGATGGTAGAAAAAATATTTTTCTATTTTGCTATTCGAGCCAGCTCGATTTGAAATCGAGACAGCTCTCTCAGGATAATAGAAAAATTAACTTTTTCTATTCTGCAGTTCGAGCTAGCTCTAGATAGAATCGAGCCAGCTCTATCAGTTGAGCTAGCTCTAAGCCAAATCTGAGCTAGCTCGATGGAGTTTGACAGCCTTTAATGGCTAGTTTTTGCAACCTTTGCAATGGCTATTTTTTTCTTCAATGGCTATTTCAAAGCTTCCAACAACTAGAACTCACTCTCCAACCATATCCAAGGATTTTTAAAGGTGGAGAATCAATTTGGAAGTAAGATTAAATTAGATTAAGAGAGAAATCATTTTTAGATTTAAGTGAGCTCTATTAAACATCAAAGGAAGAGAGAAAAGAGAGGAACCAAGTAGTGAAATCAGAGAGCTTTCAAGAGATATCTTCTCCAACATCTAGCACAACCTCTCAAGCATTATATGAAGAGAAGTGAAGCATCAAAAGAGCAATCCTTTAGCTTTTTCTTCAGGATTTAAAGAGTTTAAATTCTATTTTCATTTTGAGCTAAAACTTTCATTCTTATATTTTTATTTTCTTTATAAGTTTTTTTTGGAGGAAAGAAACTTAGGGATTAGGCTTGTCCAAGTCTGAAATTAGACCTTGTAGGTTTTGGTTGGTGAGCCCAAAAAATCAACTGGATTGTTAGTGAATCCGAAAAACTAACAGTGTAAGGTTTTGGTTGGTGCTCCTGAAAAAACCAACTGGATCTATTTGTGAGCCTAAAAAAATAAACATATTGTAATCAAGGATAGATTATAGTATAATTCTTAAGAGAAGCTTGGAGAATGAACGTAGGAGTGGGTTGCTTTGAACCACTATAAATCTCTTTATCTTTATGATGTGATTACTTGGTTTACTTTCTTGCTTTACTTATTTATTTTACATACTTGCATTATCTCATTGCTTTTAAGCTACACATTGCATATTCATCATAAATATTCAAGTTAGTTTAATTTGGAGCACATACTTATTTAGAGATTTTAAATTTGACTAAAATTTTATAAAAATCTAATTCACCCTCGTCTTGGGTTGCTACCTTTGGGAAACAAACTTTAATGTTATGATGAAAGTTCTTAGAACTACATCTAAAGCAATAAAGGAGGATTTATCGTATGGTTCTTAAACTTATTCATGATCAAATCATATATTATTAATAAAGATGATAATTATATCAAGTATAGATTATTGTGTGCTATATGTGTTGGTTGTTCTCTTAACCAAAGAGTGTGTTGATACTAGTATAGCATACAGCTAGGATATGATCTATACTGAATGTGACCATTCTGGAGCACTCTACTGTCAAGAGTATTATCCAAAAAATATGGGTATAAGTATTCCATTGATTCTTATCATTATAGTACCAAATAAAAATTTAAATTGATTATGCTATGGATTAGAATAGTGGTGAGTCGGGTGTCGATTTTCTCAAGGATTGAAGGTTAAGTTATATTCAATTTTAATTAAATTAAAATTTTAAATTTAATTTTTAAAGTAAGAATTTAAATAAGTAGATTAAAGAGAATTAATTTAAATTTTAGCAAATTAAAAAAAAGTAAATACTTAATTAATTAAGATTTTAGAATTAATTAAAAATATTTTGAGATTTCAAATCCATCTCTAATAGGATTGTGATAATTTTTTTTAATACAAGAATTTATTTTTTTAAGAATTTGGTTATGACTATAACTTAGTTCCTTCGAGCATGAACCATCTCTTTCGATCATGATCTATCTTAATAGAATCATAAGCTATTCAATACTTAATTCCTAAAAATTATCAACATGACTTTTAATGATTCTCTCTAACATAAACTATTAAATCAAGTATGGATTATATCTCTCGATCATAACTCATCTCCATAAATATAGTCTATTTAGATATTAATCAATAATAACCATGTTAACACAAGATCTTATTCATGAAGTATAAAATCTAAGATTGGGTAGGAAAATATGTCATTCATTGCATAAAAAAATTATAAAAAATAAAGAAAAGAAAAATACTATCCATGCTCGAAGACTTCATCTACTTTTCTAGAATTTCAGTCTTTAGCTATGTATGGTATGAAATTCTCTAGCTCCTGGCATGTTCAAACCTCTTAGATAAAGAAAAAGAAAGAACTAAGGAAAAAGAAAGAAGAAGAGAGAAGTAGAGAGAGGAAGAGAGCTGAAAGGGTGGAGAAGGTTCTATTCTAGGGTTTAGAGAGGAGAAAAGAGAAGAGAGAGCTAATTTTCCCCCAAGGGGAGGCCTGAGAGAGGGTTGATCCCCTGGGAGGTCTCTGTTTAGGTCTATGGCATAACAAGGGATAAAATAGAAGAAAATAGGGAGTTTTAGTGTTGTTTCTGAAGTTGTATTTGGAGTTTGAATCGAAATCAATCTTGCTGGAGTTCCCTGGCCATCCATTTGAGATCAAATGGTCCAAAAATTATCCAAAATCTACCACCCAACCATCAATTAACATCAAGATTGATTCTGGGCCATTGGATTTCCAGATCAGTGGCTTGAGGATCGTTGGATTGTGCTTAAAGGCCTTAAGGAGTCTGGGATCAAGTCGAAAACGTCTCCCACCATTGGATCTCGACTAGCTGTGAGCACAACCGCTGGATCGTGCAATACTGTGCCACTAGATCCTGTAGACTGAGTATATCATAGCCCCCGCCCAATCCAAGCTCACTGCATAAGATAAAATGATGAAAATATCCCTTGGATCGCATTTTTTAGCGGTGGACTGTTGCCCAAGAATGGCTTTCTAAGAGGAGGGGTGAATTGGGTATTTTAAATTTTAAGCTTAATATGTAAGTAAATTGATCTAATTAAGTACCAAATGAAATGAGCTATGTAATCTGCAGTGAATAAAATTAATAAAACAGTAACACAAAATCACAAATACAATGATTTTATAGTATTTCGGTGCTAAACTCAGCACCTACGTCCACTCCCTAAGTAGACTACTTAGGAATTCAACTATAATCACTAGACTTGATTACAGTCTGATTGTTTTACTTAGACTCATAATCCAATCCAGTTGGTTTTGATCTTGACTCACTAACCACAACCGTACAATGATTATTTTTTCGGGCTAACAATCAACCCCGATTGGTTTTTACTTTGGCTTATCAATCACAACCATACAATATCCAACTCTATGCTTGGACCAACCCAAGTTTCTCATCCCAAGAAACTTGATGTAAAAATAAATAATACAGTAAATAAAACAAAAGCAAACTCTTGAAGCTTAGGAGAAGAAAATCTGGAAGCTTGGCTTGTAGGTTTGATTTCTTCTTTTGAATGCTTGAAAGAAGTAGGAGTTGATCTTCAATGGTGATGGCCTAACTTCTTTCTAATTAAGGATGTTGGAAGGATAAGGATAATACTAAAATGCACTTCTTCCTTTTCACTATTGAGCTCACACACTTGAAGGACTAAAAATCTGCATGGAAGCTCTCTCTTGTGGGTTCAAAAGTTATTTTTCTTGGTTCAAGTGTTTTCTTAAGTATTCCTTAGGTTTTCCACCATTACAAGTCATCATCATAGGCTTTTGAAAGTGATCTAGCCATTGAAAGATCCAAAATAGCCATTAGAAGATGTGTGGAGTAAAAAAGCTGCAGAATTAGAAACTAGCAGTTACAGGTACTAGGCCGACTCAGTTTTCAGCTGGGTTAGCTCAATCTCAAAAATCCTAAAACACTATTTCTATCTTCTTCTATTGTCTGAGACTAGGACGGCTCACTTTCTGACTAGGTCAGCTTAGTTCCACTGGGTTGACTCAATTTTCAACTGGGTTGGCTCAGTCCCTTGGGTCACAAAAATTTATTTTTCTGCCCTTTCTGTCTTCTGCTTCCATTGAGACTAGAATGGCTCAGTCTCAGACTGGGTCGACCCTTGCATGCCAAGTGTGCCAAAGACTGTTTTTGATTCTTTCTTCTCTAAATTACTTTGTAGGCTAGACTTATCATTTTGCCTTGATTTAACCTTCATTAAAACCTTTTGATAGATGTATCTAATCTAAAAAATAAAAAATAATAATCGGATAGACTATAGGTTATCCCGCTGTATGGTTTATTCCTTATAGTGGAAAGGTTGTTCTGGTACTTTACGATCTAGAAAATTGATCATAAAATCTTTAGATTAGATCTAATATTTTTTATGATATGTTTGAAGGATATAATCTGAATTTTATCATGAATTAGTATTTAGATTAGATCTAAATAACTTCATGAATTTTATGTAGAATACATAATTTTAGATTAAACTTGAACAGGACCTTAAAAAGGATTCTATTCGTCGGTCGAGCCAGCTCTCTCAGAAATCAAGCTAGCTCGACCAGCGTATCAGCCATGATACAGTTTCTGGATGATGCTCCAGCTGCCTCAATCAAAAATTAGATCGACTCGGATTTATTTTAGGCCAGCTCAGATGGGATCCGAGCCTGCCAAATGGGAATGTTGGCCTTCCAGCATTCTGCCCAAGCCGGCTATCTCAGAATCGAGTCAGCTCAGCTTCTACTCGGGCAAGCTTGGATGGGATCCGAGCCAGCCCAACTGAAAAGTTGGCTGAATGTCATAATTGGCTAGTTTTATGTGATCAAACCTACATCTAGTGCTTATTTATGAAATAAGCCGGTCCATTTTTTAAATGAGTCGACCTATTTAAAGAATCGATGCTAGGGTGTAAAGAACCTTTCAAAATTTGAAAAATATTTTTAAAATGCCGAACCCTAACCCTCAGTCTTAAAATTAATTGAGAATTAAGTGATTATTTAGGATCTAGGTTTGTGATTTAAGGATCCTAAGATAATTTTATAAAACATGGATTGAAGGAAAATATGTTAGCTTTGATCAGGTTCTTAACTAGATTAGACCTAGGATTAGTTTAAATATGGACTAAGTTAAGAAATTAATCAAACCTAATTAATAGTTAATTAGGATTAGGTCATTTCTATAGATCACTTTAATAGTTGTAGTTGATCAAAGTCCATACATCTAACAAATGGATACTGATCGTGGCTCAGTCATCGAGCTCGAGTCTTTAGGCAAACCAAATCAAAACTGATAAATTGATTGGTGTCTAAGGTAAGTCTGGCATCCCAGATCGATGGTTTTTAATTGGCAGCCTACTTACCTGGCCATTTTTGATGGTGTCTAAGGCAAGCCTTGGTAAACCCTTCCACCGATCTTACTTACCTAGTCAATATGGTTAATCAAGTTTTGATTAGGTTACTTATTGATTCATGCTAATCCATGTCATATAAAAAATTAGTGAGACTGATCTAGGTGCCCATGGATCGATGTTGATCATAGTCCTTGTCAAAGACTTGAGAAGTCAGTGGGAGGACTTGACTTGGCGAAGTCAGTGGGAGTAAATTGATCCATGTCCTTTCTATCCTTAAATCATAAATAAATTTTAAATCCCCTATAATTATTAGATCCTTAAAATGATAAAGTTATGAAGATAACTGAGTCATAGCCTTCCATTAAGATGTTTGATAATGGATCCATTAACTCAATAATCATTGGAGGTCCATAGGCCTAGTGCTTGTTGATTAATGAAATTATCATTCATCATATGATGACTTGGATGTGTCTCTCTAATAGTAGTTAGGTTGACCAACCATAGTTAGGCTTAATCATTCATTGGTTAGATGCACCAAGTATAGTCATGTTAATTGTTGGACCTAATCGGATCCTTATATTGGAGGCCCTAGCCTACTGATTAGATTTTTAGGGCAAAATTATATTACTAAAAGTTGTTTGGAGAAACAATTGGTTATGAACCTATTCTTAGATGTGCATGGGTTGACCAACCATAGTTGGGCTTGTGTGCAGTCTATGTAGATTCTAGTACCTACTAAAAAATTAAAGTAATTTTTTGAATTGGAGGTAGAGGCTATCAATTCGAATTATATAGTGGAAGAACCTTAAGACTAAAGTCCAAGTCTCTAGGCTTAATATAATTTATATACTTAGATCCATATTCTCTTTTCTCATAGAATAAGGCTAAACCTTAATTGCTCTAATCATTGTTAGACAGTGATAACTTATGAGACCCAACTTTGATAATTAGTACCGAAAGTTGAATTTGATTCAACAGTACAAATGGATTCGTATGGGGGTTTCTAAGCCCATGTTGACCTAAAGATTGATTTTGATGATGACAAAGAGTTTTGAGTATAAGTTATAAATATTGTTTATAAGGTTATATAGTTGTAGAAGTCAAATGCTTGCAAATTCTAAATATTTTCTAATATCCAAGTAAAAAATCACCAGTCAAGATATGAGAAAAGAAATTCAAGATTGGACGCATTCTTCAAGAGAATTTAATGAAGATAAAATCAAGTCAAAGAGACAAGTCTAGCTTACAAATCAATTTGGAAAAGAAAGACGTTGACAAATTGTCTTTGGCATGCATGGCATGCAAACTGGGCTGACCTAGTTTGAGACTGAGCCGACCTAGTCTCAGTAAAAGTAAAAGATAGAAAGTACAGAAAGCTAGTTTTTCAAGATCCAGGGGACTGAGCTGACCAGCTATAAATTGAGCCGATCTAGTTAGGACTGAGTTGATCCAGTAAAAAACTGAGCCAACCCAGTTATCGTAACGTCTAGTTTTCTGCAGCATTTTCAAATGATCATTTCTCCACTCCAATGGCTATTTCAAGGCTTTCAATGGCTAGAACTGAACCTCAAGCTATGATAAAGAGTATAAAAACCTAGAAAAATATTTGGAAAGTAAAGTTAAGTGGATTGAAAGTAGAAATCATTCAAATTATGAGGTTCATTGAATATCTAAAGAAAAAGAGAGAAAAGAGAGGACTTTGTGCATCAAATTCAGAGAGCTTCCAAATATGATCATCCTTATTCATTCAAGCTTCTTCTCAGCCTTCAAAGGAGAAAATATAAAGCTTCAAGAGCCATCTTTCAGCCTCTTCATTAAACTTCAAAAAGTATTTTTTTATTTTTGTACTGAATTTTTATACTTGTATTTTTATTTTTTTTATAAGTTTCTTTTGGAGAAAGAAACTTAGGATGTAGGTTGGTTTTAAGCCAAAAATTGGATTGTGTAAAGATTGTGGTTGGTGCTCCTAGGTTAAAACCAATCGGGTTGATAGTAAATCTGAGAAAACTATTGATGTAGGGTTATGGTTGGTGAGTCCAACAAAATCAATTGGATTTGTTTGTGTCCTGGATCAAAACAAATGCACTGTAATATCGAATTATAGTAAAATTTTCAAGAAGATAGCTTGGAAAGTGGACGTAGGTGTGGAATTGCACTGAACCACTATAAAATCTTTATATATTTATTTTGTGATTTTGCTTTTCTTGCTTTTCTTATTTACTTTACATATTTGCATTAGTTAGTTGCTTTTAATTTCGCTGCTATACATTACTCATTAGCATAAGCATTCAAGTTTCTCTTAATTAGAAGCACATATTTATTTTAGAGTATAATTTGATCAAAAATTTTATAAATCTAATTTACCTTTCCTCTTGGATGGCCATACCCGGGCAACAAGTGATATTAGAGCAGGTGCTCTAATATTAGTTATTGACCTATAGGTCAAAGAGCTAAAGATTTTATGACTGACCCATTTGGTTCTTTATTGAGTGAGGGACACTCAACCATTAGACCTCCTTATTTCAATGGCATAAATTATACATATTGGAAGGCTAGAATGAAAATCTTCATTCAAGCACATGACTATTATTTATAAAAAATTATAATCAATGACCTACACACATTTGATGCATTGATTCATGATAAAGAAGTGATTCAAATGAATGCTAAGATAATGAATATACTTTATTGCTCCTTAGATATTAATGAGTTTAATAAAATTTCTTTTTGTATTTCAGCAAATCAAATATGGAAGAAATTGAAAATGATTTATGGGAGAGCAAATCAAGAAGAAGAACCAAGCTCCTAAGAAGTTAAGGAAGGTCACCCCAACCTATGCCTTATGGTGCATGAAGATGAAAGGAAGAAGAAAAGAAAGAAACAAAAGAAAAAGAAAATAATGATTAAGAGGGAGCAAGGCAAAGAAGATAATGAGAAAGAGGAGGAAGGTATAGAAAGTTGTTGCCTCATGGCTCAAAATGATGAGGTATATCATGAACACTTCTTTGAATTTTCTTTTAATAAATTATTTAAAGCCCTTAATAAATTAATGGATGAATTCAAAAATTTAAGGCTAAAAAATAAAGAGCTAAAAAGATCAAATCTTCTTCAAGCTAATGAAAAGAATAACCTTTTGAGTGAAAAAGATGATCTTTTGAAAGAAATGAATGCTTTGGCTAAAGAAAAAGAAGCATTTCTTAAATCTAAAAAAATCTTTAGTTGAAGAAAATATTAAGTTGAAAGAAGAATTTGAAAAATCAAAACTTTACATTAAAGAAAAAGAAGATTTACGAAAAGAAAAGAAATCTCTTTTGGAAGAAAATATGAAATTAAGAAAAGAGATTAAAATATTGAAGCCTATGCTTAACAAGTTTATAATTAGATCTCAAAAGCTTCAATCTATTTTAATCAAACAAAAGACTATTTTTGATAAAGCTAAAATTGGATACAATTCTTTAAGAAAATAGAAATTCGTGAACAACATGTTTAGCAAAACCTCATTTGAAAATCATTCAATTACATGTTTTAAATGTAATAAAGTTGGTCATAAAATTTTAGAATGCAATACTAAAAGAATTGGCCAAACTTTAATTAAATAAATTTGGGTTCCAAAAGAAACCATGTGCTCTAACCTGCATAGACCCAAGATGACTTGGGTGTCAAAAATTAGCAAGTAATTTTTGCAGGTATACCAAGGATCCAATGGAATGAAAAGAGAAAAATTATTTCAGATGGATGCTTTGGAAATAAAATTAGATGGGTGATGATGCTCGGTATAATCTAAACTTTTTTCACATCATTCTATCAATACTTATTTGATTGATTCTATCTACATGGTTTTATATGGTGTTTACTTGAAATACTTTTAGTATGATTGATTTTGATGATTTATTAATGTTTATGTTGAATATATTTCTTGATCTAAATTTGAATATAAAACCCGTATTGTGTTTTTACAAAAGAGAATAAAAACACTTAAGAAAATGATTTGATCTCATTTAATTTGATTGATTATCATACCGTCAATTGCATGTCAAATGATTTAATGTTTTTATCTTATTGTGATTGACTATTATAATTGAATACTATAATTGATTATGATTGAAGAATTATTGAATAAAATTGATTTATGAATTTTTATTATTAGAGTTTAAGAATAATTTGAAACATTGACATATTTGTTTGATAAGCTGAACTTCTAAAGAAATATTTTCATACTCAATTGGTATCCTGACTTATAGTAAATACTTATAATGACAAAAAAAGAAAGAAAATTTGGTAAATGGAGAAAGTAAATTTAACATATTAAATCATTCAAAATTTTATGATATTTTTTATAATGTAATATGAATTGATTATAAAAAATAAATAAGGACAAGAATTAATTCTATTGTGTCAAGAGTAAGCAAGGAATGAAACTAAGTAATTTGGCATATAGTAAGGAGGAGCAAATTTTAAACTCAATTGACTATAATACTAAGGGAGAGCTTAATGCTTTTGGATTGTTAAAGAAAATTTTTATTGATTACCTTTCTTTGAGTTATTCTTTTTGATGTTGTCAAAAAGGGGGAGAGTTATTATTGAGTATATGCTTGGGCTTAACTAGAATGAAGTTTATTGTTTAGTGGTTTCATGCTTTATAAATATGTAATCTTTTAGAAACTCACTACATATTATTTGCATATATTCAAAAGTTTTGTCATCATAAAAAAGGAAGAGATTGTTGATCCAAAGATTGATTTTGATGATGACAAAGAGTTTTGAGTATAAGTTACTAATATTGTTTATAAGGTTATGCAGTTGTAGAAGTCAAATGCTTGCAAATTTCAAATATTTTTCAATATTCAAATAAAGAATCACCACCCAAGATATAAGAAATGAAATTTAAGATTGGATGCATTCTTCAAGAAGATTTAATGAAGATAAAATCAAGTCAAAAAGGTAAGTCTAGCTTACAAATCAATTTGGAGAAGAAAGGTTGACAAATTGTCCTTGGTACGCATGGCACACAAACGGGCCGACTCAGTTTGAGATTGAGTTGACCTAATCTCAGTGGAAGCAAAAGACAGAAAGTGTAGAAAATTAATTTTTCAAGATCCAGAGGACTGAGCCGACCTAGCTATAAATTGAGCCGACCTAGTTAGGATTGAGCTGATCCAATCAAAAACTGAGCCAACCCGATTATCATAACAGCTAGTTTCTGTAGCTTTTTCAAACAATCATTTCTCCACTTTAATGGCTATTTCAAGGCTTTCAACAACTAGAACTGATTCTTAAGCTATCACAAAGAGTATAAAAGGCTAGAGAAATATTTGGACAGTAAGATTAAGTGGATTGAAAGTAGAAATCATTCAAATTGTGAGGTTCATTGAATATCTAAAGAAAAAAGAGAAAAGAGAGGACTTTATGCATCAAATTTAGAGAGCTTCCAAGTGTGATCATCCTCATTCATTCAAGCTTCCTCTCAGCCTTCAAAGGAGAGAATACAAAGCTTCAAGTGCCATCTTTCAGTCTCTCCATTAAACTTCAAAAAGAGTTCTTTTTTTTTATTTTTATACTAAATTTTTATACTTGTATTTTTATTTTTTTATAAATTTCTTTAGGAAAAAGAAACTTGGGGTGTAGGTTGGTCCAAGCCAAAAATTGGATAGTGTAAAGATTATGGTTGGTGCTCCTAGGTTAAAACCAACCGGATTGATAGTAAACTCGAGAAAACTATCAGTGTAGGGTTGTAGTTGGTGAGTTCGACAAAATTAATTAGATTTGTTTATGATCCTGGGTCAAAACAAATGCACTATAATCTCAAATTATACTAAAATTTTTAAGTGGATAGCTTGGAGAGTGGACGTAGGTGAGGGATTGCACCGAACCATTATAAAATCTTTGTGTGTTTATTTTATGATTTTGCTTTTCTTGATTTTCTTATTTATTTTATATATTTGTATTAGTTAGTTGCTTTTAATTCTACTGCTATACATTGCTCATTCATCATAAGTATTCAAGTTTTTCTTAATTAGAAGCATATATTTATTTTAGAGTATACTTTGATCAAAAATTTTATAAACCCAATTCACCCCTCCTTGGATGGCCATACCTGGGCAACAGTCTAGTTAAAATAATTAGTCTAAAATTGATCCAAATCAGGCATAGTGCTTCTACTGTTAGAAACTGGATCATAGGAAGAAGAATTATCTTGCTTCTCTGACTATAACAAGCTGAACAAGAGAAACAAGTAAGAGTTGCTCATTAAGGATGTTATATGTTAACACCTTAAAATTTTTTTATATATAATTCTACTATCTGGGTATTAAATATCGGTGGTCTTATACAATTTATTGCAAGGACTATTGAAAAGTGAAATGTTTGAAAATGATGAAAGATACCTGAACGTTAGGGATGGAAGTCCTGTTCTAATTCTAGGTTTAGAAATTGTCAAGCTTATTTTTCAAAGATGTCATTTTGAGTGAATGTCACCATCGTCCATCATTTATGATAAATATAATTTCTGTTGGCCTTCTGATCAGAGATGGTTATAACTTATCAATAAAAAAGATTATTATGATATTATTATGAATAATATTATAATAGTATATGGGTAATAAAAAAATAATATTTAGTATTTATAAGTTTATTAAGTATAATGTACATATTTAATAAATATCTAAGTTAGATTATATCATGGATGTCTATCTTTGGCATTATAAGCTTAGTCATCTTAATAAAAACAAGATAAACAGATTAGCTTGAGAGAAAAATTTCGACATCAATGATTATGAATCATTGATAATCTGTGAGTCTTATCTTCTTGGAAAGATGACAAAGTCACCTTTTATTGGAAAAGATGAAGGAGCTGATAAAGTACTAAGTCTCATACATAGTGATGTATATGGACCTATGAACTTAAATGCCAAAGAAAGATATTAATATTTCATTATAGATGATCTATCTTGGCATGGGTGCATCTGGCTTGAATCATTTGAAATGTTCAAATGCTTCAATAATAAAATAGAAAAATAAATTAAAAATGGTATTGAAACTCTTCGATCAGATTGAAGGGATGAATACTTATCTAGTAAGTTTGTGACATATCTAGGAGAGAATATGATTCTCTCTTAGTGGATTCCTTTTCGGAACATAGTATATCTGAAAGAAGAAGTTGAACTTTATTAGACATAGTTCATTCCATGATAGGGTTTATTTATCTGCCTGTTTCAGAGTTATACTCTTATGATTATTAGTTTTACTTTGAAAATATACTGAGTAAATCTATTGTAAATCTCCATATGGGATATGGATTGGGCGTAGACCTGACTCCCTCACCTTCGGGTTTGGGGTTGATAGGCCTATGTTATAAGTTTGCATATAGATAAACTTGGATCTTGGTCCAATAGATGTTTGAGGGTTATTAATTCTACCATTCTGAAAAACATAAGATGTTCTTCAACAGAAGGGCATTTCTTTTGGAAAAGAGTTTCTTAGAGAAGGAATTGATACCTGTTAAGTTGAACTTGAGAAAGTTTGATTGGTAGAAAATAAGTCGACATAATCTAGTAAATCTACAGAATCAGATTTGATCAGATCAAATTCAAAGCCTATTAAAGTAGCTCCCTTAAGAAGATTTGATAAAGTACCGCATTAGCCAGATAGATACTTCATTATCTAGGTTTGAGATGGCAATCATGTTGAGCTCGATGAGAACAACATGGATGCGATCACCTATAAGGATGCAATGCAGTGGTCTGTCTATGAGATATGGCTTGGAGCCACATAATCCAAATTAAATTCCATGAAAATCAATAGTGTGTGGACACTAAAAGATTCACCTGAAGGGATAAAATCTATTGGGTGTGAATGAATTTTCAAAAGGATCAGAGTAGCACAGATGGAAAGGTGAAGACCTATAAAGCTCGTTTGGCTATTATCTCAGTCTTGGAACATACATTTTAAACGTATGTCTTTGTTATGAACAAAGATAAACTCTGCATTTATAAGTGGGGAAAATATTTTGTAGTCTTATTTCTTATGTTGTTTGTGGATAAAATTTTCTTAATCGAAAATGGTATTCCAACATTGCAAGGAATAAAGGTTTGACTGTCATCTAATTTTTTTCATGTTCAAAATCAGATATGATATACTTACTAATGTAGTGAGTAGATACCAGTTTGATCTAACTATGAACCACTGAAAGATTGTATAGACAATCCCTAAGTATTTGAAAAATACTAAGGTCTAGTGACCTAAATATAGAAATATTGACTTAAAATATATGGATATTTTAATTTTAGTTAGCATAAGATGACAATAAAAAAATATCAGATCATACCCTAATTGCAGGAGCAATCTACTGGAAAGATTCCAAGCAGGATATTGTTGCCTATTCTGTTAGTGATGTAGAGTACATTGTAGCATATGATGCTGCCATATAAGTTGTATAGTTGCTAAGATTTATTAGTAGGTTGGGAGTGGCACCCTCCATCGATAGTCCAGTCCTATCATAGCACTGGAGTCATAGCTTAGTCTAAAAAACCGAAGGACCAGCATATTCTGCATCACTATCACCTTTGATCAGGGTGACTTCAATTTTTGGAAGATCGATGAAAAAGGAGAACTTGATTGACCCATTTGCTAAGACCTCGAAACTAAGGAGTTCTACGAACTCAAGTAGAAGATAGGATATTTGATATCATTCTGATTAGCTTTAGTCTAAGTGGGAGTTATTGAAAAATGTGTCCTAATGCCAATTATCTAAGTAGTAGATGATTGAAATTAGTATATGAATTATCTAATAATAATAGTTATTTAGCTGATTCATCATAGAAGTTTTATCTTTCTTAAATGAACTCCTAAATTATGATGAAGTCCTTAGAATCATAATCAATCGATAAAGAAGAATTAATCGGATGGTTCTTAAATTGTTCATGATCAAATGATAAGTTATTAATAAGGATGATAACTTATTAAGTGTAGGTCACTGTAAGCCATATGCGTTGATTGTCCTCATAACCAAGTGGTGTGAAGACATTGATATGGCATCCAGATGAGATGTAGGAGTATATTTGCATTGAACGTGACTAATGTAGCACTCTACTGTCAAGAGATGCTAGCTAAGGCCAATGGATATAAGGATCCCTCCGACCAGAGATCACCACGGTGACTTGTAAGCAACTCACTATACTTTGGTATCGGACTATCTATATTTCTAATATAGGTTCGAAAGATTTTTAAATATAGTCAAGTACTTATGAAGTTGGTGTGTAAGTCAAGATGGGATTAACCACTCTTGGTTAGCTTCAGAAAGAGAATGACTCATTGTGTTTTAATTTAGCAAAACCTAGGCCTGGATAATCCTCGTGAGGAGTCATGGGATTCGCAAAATTTTGTGACATAATAGAGATGACTTGTATGAGTGTTTGATAGTGTACTCAAAGTCATCTTGAGCATTATTGGTCATAGGGATGAATTATATGGTAACCATGGGTCAGGGTTCTAAGAATGTTGCTTTGCATATATTTGACCTATCTGGACCTTGGGAACCATTGCTAGATGGTTACCTTGATTGGTACAGAAATTGGTTTTCGTTCTACCGACTTAGGTTCAAACCTATGGGATCACACACATAAGAGGTTGTAACTTAATTAGATAGTTAATCAATGATTGAGAATCATTCTAAGGTCAAACTATCAATACGATTGATGTTTGACCTAATGTAAGTATTGTAGAAGGATCGATTAGCAATTGGATTATCAATTGGCTCAATTTGATTAAGCAATCGGGCTGAGATTAAGTTTAATTGAATTAGATTCAATTAGAATTGATTTGGACTTAATTAGATTAAGTTTAATTAGTTTATTAAATAAGCCAATTGCAAGAAAAAATAGTTCCTAGTTGGACTAGGATTTGAGTGCACCTAATTTCTAATTGAGTTAGAATTTAAATTAGATTTAAATATAATTTAAACCTAACTTAATTAGTTTTCTAGTTAGACTAGGATCACCCATAATAAGATTGCACTAATCTTATTTTAATTAGGTTTAAAATTGGTTTGACCCAGTCAATACATGAGAATCCTAATTAGACTTGGATTCCTTGTTTCCTTCCTTGCGCAAATAATCTCCAACACCCACTTAATTTTATTTCTAAATTTTTTTTATGATTTCCATGCTTAAGGAATGATTTCTTATGCCCCATAATCTCAGTATTTGGATCTAAATTTGACTTGGTAAAATTTAGAAGTTAGTTTGAATGAGTCCAACTAAATAAGAGTTTTAAGTTAAAACTCTACCCCTCTCTCTATGGAAATAATCCAATGCCCAACCTTGATTTTTGTTACCCTTTTTTCTTCTCACATTGGGTGATGGTTTGAGGAATCTCATGCACAAAAATTATGGGGAGTCATCCAGGAGTTGGACGCCCCCCAATCTCTACATTAGTTTCCTTTTTGACTTGGTCTTTTGACCTAGTCAAAGTATTTTTGTGTGGTGCCTCCTATTTGATAGGAGAGGGCATAAAAAATGTTGTGATTCCATGTGAAGAAGGTAGAAGAAAAAGGCTAGAGGGCGTGGGGTTTTGGGCTCCTACAACCTTGGAAGAAAAGTCTTCATTAAGACATGAAAAGTTCATGTCTTGACAAAGACAAAGGTAAGAAGAATGTCTTCTCATCTAGTTTTCTTTCATATTTTATTTTCTTAATTTTTTTATGATAAAAATCTAAGAGAGAGAGAGGATGAGGGCATGGAGATCTGTGCTCCAAGATGTTGGGGCATGAAGATCAATTTTGGACATGATCTGATCATGTCTTGATGAGAAAAGAAAAAAGAAGATGGTCTTCTCTTAGGATTTCTTTGAGAATCCTTCTTCTCTATATTTTTATATGATTTTTCTATGAGAAAAATTAGAGTGTGTGAGATCTAGAAACATGAAAAGAATCTAGGGGAGAAGGTCTTTCCTTTGTCCTAGCATAAGGATGTTTTCAGAAGATTAATTGTTGATGTCCTGAAAGAGAAGATTTATCTTCTCTTAGGAGTCTTTTTTAATGTATTTTATTTTAGATTTATGGGAGATCCAAAATTTGAATTTCTCTCCTAATCCTTCTCTTATTCTTCATCTCTTGGAATATCTAAGAGATTTAAAGAATAAATTTATATTAACCATCCGGAGGGATCCACGAGAAGCTAGCACTTCGAGCGGATCTTCGTTCGACGAATCTTCGATTTTATTGCAGTCTCGTTTGGATCACCTGTAGAGGCCAGACACATGTGTAGCTCCAAAGGCAACAACAAAAATCAACCATGGAGTTCTCGACCTATGCAAGGTAAGAGATTTGATCTCTTTTCTCACCTAGATGTGATCTAGATTTCAGATCTAGAATTATTCTAAATCTAGGATATTGATTTGATTTATACCAAATCCTTTTATTTTCATATTTAAAATGCAATATGACATGTTATAGGTCCTAGTTGTAGGGTTTAATAATTTGATTACATGTATTTATAAATTAAATAGTTTAATTTACAACTTTCACTACATTATTTTTCAAAAACTTTGAAATTCATGCATGAAATCCTGCATATTTTCCATCAGGTGTGCCTTTTATTTTTTCAAATCATCCCAATCCTTTTTAGATTTGGAAGTGATAATGCCATCTGCCATAATAGTGGGCATGTGTGGGCTATTGATTATGATACTCCAAAAATCATAATCTAGTACTTATATGAATATGCATATGCATGTTTTCCAATATATGTAATTAGTACCATTAGATAAAGAAAGTTTATTAGTTGATTACCCTTCAGCAAGAGATACACCAATTAGGTTGCCATTAGATCCTATACTTTATATCGCTAAACCAAGAAGTGAATGAGTACCAAAGCTCTAATACTACATGTTGTCCAGTGGGACAACCCAAGAGGGTAAAGGAGTGAATTGGATTTTCTAAAACTTTTAGAATCCTAAGAATAGATATATGCTCAATTGAAATATACTAAATGAGAGTACAATGGAAGCAATGTATCTAAATAAGAAATATGCTGAAGTAAATAGAGAAAAAATAGAAACAAGCAAGTTCACATATAAAAACTATAGTTTATAGTGGTTCAATACCAAACTTAGCACCTACATCTACTCTTCAAGCAATCTCTTGAAAATTTTAACTATAATCATTAAGATTACAGTCCAATTATTTTATCGGGATCATAATTAAATTAGTTAATTTTCTTAGGTTCACCAATCAAATTTTTTTCCAAGCTACTCTTAGGCTTATATACAATCCAATTTAAGGCTTGGATGATCCTATCCCTAAGTTTCAATCCCAATTAAAACTTATTGCAACAAAAAATTAAATAACAAGATGTAGCCCAAAAAAAAAAAGCTCCTTTAAGAACAAGCAAAACTCGATAAAGCTCAAGTTGAGAGATGAGGAAGCTTTGCAAAGGATGCATCATTCTTTCTTCTAAAAATCACTTGAAGACTCAAGAAGTAGGTGGTTGAAAATTTAATCACTCTTCTTGAAAGCTCACTAAATGTTCAAAGTAGTTTTCACTTGAGTTCTAGCCTTTCTTTACTTTCTCATGTTCTATATCTTCTCTTTCATTCTCTTGCTTCATAAATGTCTTTGGTGCCTATATAACCTTGTTAGAATGTCCAAAAATATATTTCTAGCCATTAAAAGCCGAGAACTAATCATTGAAGGATTTTTCTACAAAACTACAACTTCTGAAACTTGATGTTGGAACTATTAGTTGTAGTGGAATCGACTCAAACCAGGTTAAGAGTCGACATGTGTTGTCTTCAAGTCAACTCGAAGTCTTCGAGGCCGACTGATAATTACCATAAATGCACAAATAAAAGCATTAATTTATAATTTAATTTAATTTAATTTTTAAAAATTAATATTTTTATTTATCTATTTTAAAAATATTATCATAAATAGAAAGAGATCATTTTTCTGGTCAAAATGGAGCAAATTTGGAGCAAATACGATTTAAAACGGATCCAATATGACTTTTTAAAGAAAAAGAAAAAAATAGGAAAAAACTAACTGGCCGGTTCACCTAGCCGATTCACCCAAAATCGACTGAGTGCGGCCCGGTTCGCTCGCAAAACTCAGTCCAATCCAATTCAAACGTGCACCCAGCTCGCAAGCCAGTCCCAGTGCCAAGCCCATGCACGCGAAAAAACCCAGCAGCCCAAGCCCATTCGCCCTCCAACTTGATGTTGGAATGACATCATGTAACCACACGATCCATGGTGGACCGCAATAATGTTCAGTCCATCATAGATTCGTTGGAAAACATACAGGATTTCATGCATACATTTCAAAATTTTTTCGAATTTACAAGCAGCAGAAGATATAGATTAAATAATTTAATCTAATTATGCATGTAATCTAATCACTAAATCCTATATTCAGGATCTATGATATGTCATGATGCAAACATAAATCTAAAAAATTAAAATACTTTCGTATTGATCAGATCAATACCTTAGATCTAGAATACTTCTAGATCGCTAGATCGCATCTAGGTGAGAATAAGAGATCATATCCCTCACCTTTACGCAGGTCAAGAATACCATGGTTGAATACCATTGTTATCCTTGTTGCTTAGAGTTGCACATGCATCCGGCATCTATAGGTAATCCACATGAAGCTGCAATATAGATCGGAGGTTCGTCGAATGAAAATCTATTCGAAGTGCTAGCTTCTCACGGATCCCTTCTGATGGTTAATCAAAAAATATTCTTTGGATCTCTTAAGCACTCCAAGAGATAAAGAACATAAGAAGAAATAAGAAAGAAGATCAACTTTTAGATCTCCCATAAATCAAAAAATAAAACATAAGAAAAATGCCTTAAGAGAAGACACATCTTCTCTTTCAGGACATCAATAATTGATGTCCTGAATACATCTCTATGTTAGGACAAGAGAAGACCTTATCTTTTAGAATTTTTTCATGCTTTTAGATCTCTTACTCTCTAATTTTTCTCTTGAAAAAATTTCACATAAAGATGGAGAAGAAGGGCTCTCAAGGAAATCCTAAGAGAAGCCCTTCTTTTCTTCTTCTTCTCTGATCAGGACATGATCAGATCATGTCCAAAACAAAACACCATGCCCCAACTTCTTAAAGCATCCATCCTCCACATCGTCTCCCTCTCTTTCTTAGATTATTCTTATAAAAAAATAATACAAAAAATAAGAAAGAAATAGACTTGAACGAAATTCCCAAGAGAAGATAATCTTCTCTCTTACCTTTATCTCAACAAGGCATCAATTTTTGATGTCTTAATGAAACCTTTCCTCCAACGATCTTGGCACCCCAAACCTCCATGCCTCATCCTCCTTTTTCTCTGATTTTTTCATAAATTTTTTATGATTTTTCACATCCAAAAAATATCTCATAGGAGGTGCCCCAATTAGAGAAGGAAGACTAGGTCAAACCTAGTCTTATATGGACTCTAGGGAGGAGTTTTAGGAGGTGTCCAACTCTTGGACGCCTCCCCCCTTATTTTTTTAGTGTGAAGACTAGAAAATTACATACAAAACCAAAGGAAATAGGTGCACAAAAGAAAGGAAGGCATGGGGAAAATAATTTATAAGGAAAGGAGGTATTTTGGAGAATTGGGACTCTATCAAATAGAGTTCAAGTCTTAACAACTTTCTTTATTTGACCAAGTCAAATGAAATTCTAAAAACACGTGGTAGGAGGAATGGAGAACCTCTCTTAGGCATGGATAAACTCAAAAAAATAAAATAAAATAAAGAATATAATGGGTATGGGATCTTTCTTAGGTGGTGCAAGGATGAAGGGAAGAGTCCTAGTCTAAATAAGACTCTCCAATGTAGACTAGGTCAAACCCAATTTAAATATTATTTAAATTAGATTTGAGTTAACCTAATTAAAAGATATTCCTAATATAATTAAGAGTCTTATTAAATTAAATTAAATTAAATTTAAATTTAATTAAATTTTTAATCAAATTAGAAATTAGGTGCACTTAAGTCCTAATTGAACAAGGACTTGTTCTTTCTTACAATTGGCCTATCCAATAAACTAATTAGACTTAATCCAATTAAGTCTAAAGTAATTTTAATTGAATCTAATTTAATTAGACTTGATCTCAGCCTGATTGCTTAATTAAATTGAGCTAATTAGCAATCTAATTGCTAATCGATCCTCCTACAATACTTGCATTAGGTCAAACATCAATCGTATTGATTATTTGACCATAGAACGATTCTAAATTATTGATCAACCATCTAATCAAGTTATAACCTCTTATGTGTGTTATCCCATAGATTTAAACCTAAGTCAATAGCATAACTAATTTCTATATCAATCGAAATGACCATCTAGCAATGGTATCCAATGTCCGGATAGGTCGAATGTATGCAAAGCAATATTCTTAGAACCTTAGTCTATGGTTACCGCATAATTCATCCCTTTGACCAATAATGCTCAAGATGATTTAGAGTTAGCTATCAACACTCATATAAGTCATTCCTATTGTATTTCAAAATTTTGCAAATCCCATGATTTCTCATGAGGATTATCCAAGCCTAGATTTTGCTAAATTAAAACACAGCAAGACATTCTCTTTCTGAAGTAATCAGGAGTGGTCAATCCCATCTTGACTCACATACCGACTTCATAAGTACTTAACTATATCCAAAAATCTTTTGTTGCTATATTAGAAATATAGATAGATTGGCACCAAAGTATAATGAGTTGCTTGCAAGTCACCGTGATGATCTCAGATCAGAGGGACACTTATATCCATCAGCCTTCACTAGCTACTCTTGATAGTAGAGTGCTACATTAGTCACATTCAGTGCAAATGTACTTCTACATCTCACCTGGATGCCATATCAGTATCTCCACACCACTTGATTATAAGGACAACCAATGCATATGGCATACAGCGATCTACACTCGATAAGTTATCATCCTTGTTAATAACTTATCATTTAATTGTAAATAGTTTAAAAACCATCAGATAAATCCTTCTTTATCGATTGATTGTGGTTCTAAGGACTTCATCATAATTTAGGAGTTCATTTAAGGAAGATAGAATTTTTATGATGAATAAGTCAAATAATTATTATTATATGATAATTCATATACTAATTTCAATCATCTATCATTTAGATGATTGGCTTTAGGGCATATTTTTCAATAGACCCTTTATGAGTCTACCACAAAAATACATGGCTCATAGGGCATTTTAGTAAATTTAGGTGGCATTGCATGCTCTGATTCATCATGATCTTCGGCAAGCTCAGTCCAGGCAGTCCAGTGGCATAGTGAATGTGCCATCCAATGGTCCATCTCTCTTTCGGTGAAGATCTAATGGTCTGGTCGATGTCTCATTTTGATTCTAATTCTTCCAGCCTCCTATGCACCATCCAACGATCCCAAACAATCCAGAGCTTCATCCAATGGCTAGATTTCTTCCATCACCATTATCGGATGGCTGAGAAGGTATCCGACTAAAAGAAAGATTCTAAAGCAAATTTTAGCATGATCCAAGGGCCCACATTCACTTGCTGAGCATGATCCAACGATCCACATTCAATCCGAACTGATCAAGGCTTATATAATAGTTTTTGAGTGATTTTTGAGCCATTTGATCATGATCTCATGGCCATAGAAAGGATTAAAGCTTTGCATTAATAGAAAAGAGCCCTTTTTCACTCGATTTTAGGAGTTTTAAATTATGTTGCCCAAGGATGGCTATGCAAGAGGGGAGGTGAATTGGGTATTTAAAAATTTTAGACTTTAATTATGCTAAATTTTAATATTATGTGCTTGGTAAAATAATAAAAAATATAAGTATAAAATAAGAGCAATATAGATAGCACAATGACAAATACAAAGATCAGGTTTTTATAGTGGTTCAGCATTAAACTCGGCACCTACATTCACTCTTCAAGTAAACCACTTGAGAATTCAACTATAATCACTCAATTAATTACCGTTCGATTATTTTTCTTGGGCTCACAATTCAATCCAGTTGGTTTTGACTTAGACTCATCAATTACAATCTTTAGAATGATTATTTTTCTAAGCTAATAATCAATCCTAATTGGTTTTATCCTAAGCTCACCAATCAAACCTTTACAATGTCCAACTCTAGGCTTGGACCAACCCAAGTTTTTGACCTAAAAAACTTATAAACAAATAAAAGTCCAATTATAATAAATTAAAAAGTTTAGAAAAAATACTTAATGAAGTCCAAAAGAAGAGTTTCTGAGTGGAAGGCTTTTTTGCTTTACTCTTCTTCTTGAATGCTTGAGAAAAGTTGATGAAGCTCTTCAATGCTTGTGTCTTGACTTCTCTCACTTTGAGGATGATTGGAAGGACAAAATATTTTTTAAAAATCTCCTCCTTTACTTCACTAAATAGCTCTCACAATGAATGAATTGAAAGTAAGCTTGAAGGCTCTTGAATGTATGTTCCAAATGAAGGAACCAGATCTAGGATTTCAAGATTAGATTTTGAAACTTTTTCAAGATCAGACAGCGAAAGACTAAAATTAATTAAAAATTAATTTTAAATATCTAAAAATATTCTAAATTTAAAATCTATTATATGATCATGGCATGTTATTAAATCAAAAATTAAAAAAATATAAAGAAAAGAAAACATGTTGATCTTATCAACATGCAACAATACTACATCTAATGTAGCTATAAAACCAATAGATCAGATCTATTACTTGTGCAAGTTAGATCTTCTAACTTGTTAATTTAAACTTTAAGATGAAGTCATGTGCTGCACATGCATCCGGCCTCTAGGAGTCATCCACACGAGCCCACGAGCACGATCAGAAATCCTAATGTAGGAAATCAACACAATATGCTAGTACTGTGCTGATCTTTCTTTGATGGTCGATCAGATATCTCGTTCTTCTAGATTTGGACTCTTTCAAAGAGGAGAAGGAGGAGAGGAGGTTTCAGATGTGATACACTCTTAGAAAAATCAAAGAAGGAGGAAGGGAAGAGGTGAACACAGCAACCCTAGAAGATGACCCTCTTTTTCTTCTCTTTGCTCTCACCTAGACACCTAGTTTTGTGTCTATTGAATCTCAATGCCCAAGAATCATTTTCCTCTGATTTTCACACACCCAAATTCTCTCTCAAAGGTCTATGTTTCATAAAAAATTTAAGTAAAAATTCATTTTAAATAATAAGTTATGGAAGAGCCTTGTCTAGATCAAATTTCTAGATAAGATAGGACCATATATGGCAAGTTGTTGGGGCACCCAACACTTTGGCGCCCCCTCCTCATCCCATGCCATGGACCACCACAAAAGAGCACATAAAAACCCTCTTTTTACCATGGAAATCATAAAATAAATCAGGGTGGGGTGGCACACAAGGGAAGAGTCAATGTTTGTTGCGATTATATCATATAGAGTCCAATACCACAACAACTTTCCATCTATTGACTTGGTCCTTAACTAATTCTCAAATAAATAGGAGAGGAAGAGAAGGGCATGCATGAGAGAGCTTGGGGAGAAGACTTTCCATGAAAAAATCCTAAAAAATAGGAGTGGAGACCCGTTGGGGCTAAGATGGCGCAAGGAGGGAATTCCTAGTCAAATAAAATCTTTTAACCAAATTAAATTAGATTTATTTTAATCCAATTAGAATAAATCTTAGCCCAACCAAGACCTTAATTAAATCAAATTTAATTTTGATTTAATTTTTAATTAAATTAGAGATTGGGTTGATACAAGTCCTAGTTTCACTAGGACTTCTAATTTGACTTGGTCCAACTTAATCTTTAGACCAAATAAAATTAGAATTTATTTAATCTAATTAAAATAGGTCTTAATCTAATTAAGAACATAATTAAATTAGATTAAATTGAATTAAATTTTAATTAAATTTTTAATCAGATTAGAAATTGGGTTGATCCAAGTCCTAATTGAACTAGGACTAGTTCTTTCTTGTACTTTGCTTATCTAATAAGCCAATTGGACTTCACCCAATCAAGCCCAAACTAAATCTAATTAAATCATATTTAATTAGATTTAATTTTAGCTCTCTAATTTAATCAAATTAAGTCAAATAGTAATCAAATTGCTAATTAATCCTCCTGCAATACTTGTGCTAGGTTAAACACCAATCGTATTGATCGTTTAACCCTAGAACGATTCTAAATCGCTGATCAACCATCCGATCGGATCATGAACTCTAATGTGTGTGACCTCATAGGTCTGAACCTATGCTGGTAGCATAGGAATAGATTTTTGTACCAATCAAATTAACCATCTTGCAATGATATCTAATGGCCGGATAGGTTGAATGTATAGAACAATATCCTTAGAATCCATGCGGATATAGTTTCCATATAATTCATCCCCTTGACCAAAATGCTCGTAGGACATCTTAGAGTTCAATTGTCAACTTTGATTAGATTATCCATATTATATTTCAAAATATCAAATCCATCTAATGGATTACCTGACCAAGATTTTGCTATATTGAAATACAGTGATACATTCTTCTCCAACTCTTGGAGTGGTCAATTCCATCTTGATCACACACCAACTTTGCAAGTACTTGACTATGCCTAGAAGCCTTCCATTATTGAATCAAAAATTTAGTTAGTCCGGTACCAAAGCATAGTGAGTTGCTTGCAAGTCACTGAGGTGATCTCAGGTCTAAGGGATACTTATACCCATATCCCATCAGAGACATTCTCGATAGCAGAATACTCTGGAGTTGATCATGTTTAATGATGATGTATCTATACATCTCACCTGTATGCCATACCAGTATCTTCATACTTCTTGGTTGAGAGGACAACTAACCTATATGGCATATAGTGACCTATGCTCGTCATAGATGCTGTCGTCCTAATTAACAGCCTATCATTTGATCGTGAAAAAATTTAAGGACTAATCGATAAGTCTTCTCTTTATCAAATGTAAATAGTTCTAAGGACTTCATTATAATAATGGAGTTCGTTAGAAGATGAATACTTTGTGATGAAAAGATGCCAAAAATATATTTTATTCATTAATAAATTAATTATAGATACAATGTAGCTTAACCATCAATAGGCTGACGATTGGCTTTGGGACACATTTTCCAACACCAAAAAGTTCTTTTTGAAGTTCTTAAATATTCATTATATAGGCTTTCCCATTACTCCAAAATATGTAAAGAAGCGTCATTTAATGTCCTAGCCATTAAAAACAAAAATCTAGCTGTTGAAAAAAGTTAGAACTAAAAAAGTATAATTCTGATAAAAACTATCTGTTACAGTGACTTAGTCGACTAAGTTTCTAACTTAGTTGACTAAGTTTCTTGGATCTAGAATTTTAGTCTTTCTATGCTTTCTATGTTCTACTATCTTTTGAGACTGAGTTGTCTAACTCTCAGATTCAGACGATTAAGTTTCTTGGATTCTGAACTTCAGTCTTTCTGTACTTTCTATATTTTGCTGTCTTTTGATACTTAGTCAACTAACTCTTAGACTTAGTCGACTAAGTCTTCTTGGTCCTGAATTTTAGCATTTCTATACTTTCTATGTTTTGTTGTCTTCTAATACTTAGTCGACTAACTCTCAGACTTAGTCAATTAAGTCTCCTGGATCCTGAATTTTAGCCTTTCTATATTTTCTGCTTTCGCTATCTTTGATATTTAGTTGACTAACTCCTGACTTAGTCGACTAAGTTTGCGTGCCAAGCATGCCATTTAGTTTTTGATAGCCTTTCTTCTTTAATTTTTTTTATAGGCTAGACATGCTTTCTAAACTTGATTTAATTCTTATTTATCATTCTTTTTAAAGTATAGCAAGTTTAGATTTTCTTCAAAGGCCTCTTGATTGGTGGTGCTCCATTTAATTGATGAATATCACTTGAGACATTGTGAGTACTTGGATTTAAACTACACATCCTCAAAAATAATATTAGTAACTTAATAAATTATACTCAAATGCTTTTATTATCATCAAAATCAATTCAAAGGTCAACAATCTTCTCCTTTTTGATGATGACAAAATCCTTTGAGTATAACTTTCTTTCAAATTTTAATATAATTTTCATGCAATCTATTTATATGCAATATATTCATTCATTCCTTATTAAATTTCACATGCTTCCCCTAAATATGATAACTATGTTCATATTAATTTTAGATTTTGTATTTACTCCCCCCCTTTAATGTGTGCCAATTAATTTTTAAGGTTTTAAAATACACTTTTTTATATTTGAATCAATTAAATGCTTCAAATTACTTATATGTACTCATTATTATCCTTATTTCTTCATCTTTCTATCATTATAAAAAAGATAAATATTACTACTTAAGAGCATTGCACATTACACAAAGGATATAACTCATCACATATTACACATGCAAATGAGGAAAATAGGAACTTCATTCATATATGTTAAAAGTTTGAACATAAATAAGTGCTAGGTCAGATACAAAAAGGAGCTTAAACTATAATAAGTGCTAGGTTAGATACAAAAAGATGTTTAAGCTCAAGAGTATGCAACTATAGATAGCCTTGTTGCCCAGATATGGCTACCCAAGAGGAGGGGTGAATTGGGTTTCTAAAAAATTTTGGCCAATTTATACTCTAATATAAATATATGCTTCTAATTAAAAGAACTTGAATGCTTGTGGCGAATAAGCAACGTGCAGTAGTAAAATTAAAAGCAACTAGATAATGCAAATATATAAAGTAAATAAAAAAATAAGAAAAGCAAAACCACAATACAAACACACAGATGTTATACTGGTTTGGTGTAACCCCGCAACTACATCCACTCCCCAAGCACTCCTTAGAAATTTCACTATAATCCCTAGATTACAATGCATTTGTTTTAATCCAGGATTACAAACAAATCCAATTGATTTTGTCGAGCTCACCAACCACAATCCTACATCGATAGTTTTCTTAGGTTGACTATCAACCCACTTGGTTTTAACCTAGGAGCACCAACCACAACCTTTATACTATTCAATTTTTGGCTTGGACCAACCTACACCCCAAGTTTTTTTTCCAAAGAAACTTGTAAAGAAATAAAAATACAAGTATAAAAATTCAACATGAAAATAGAAAAAAAAGAACTCTTTTTGAAGTTTGATGGAGAGGCTGAAAGATGGCTCTTGAAGCATTGTATTCTCTCCTTTGAAGTCTGAGAGGAAGCTTGAATGAATGAGGATGATCACACTTTGAAGCTCTCTAAATTTGATGCATAAATTTCTTTTTTTTCTCTCTTTTTCTTTAGATATTCAATGAACCTCATAATTTGAATAATTTCTACTTTTAATCCACTTGATCTCACTTTCTAAATATTTCTTTAGCCTTTGATACTCTTCGTGATAGCTTGAGAATTAGTTCTAGTCATTGGAAGCCTTGAAATAGCCATTGGAGTGGAAAAATGACCATTTGAAAAAGCTATAGAAAACTAACCATTATGATTACTTGGTCAGCTCAATTTTTTTGACTGGGTCGGCTTAGTCCAAACTGGGTCAGCTCAGTTTATAGCTGGGTTGGCTCAGTCTCCTGGGTCTTGATAAACTAGCTTTCTGCACTTTCTGTCTTTTGCTTTCATTGAGACTAGGTTGGCTCAGTCTTAAACTAGGTCAGCCCAGTTTGCATACCAAGCATGTCGAGTAGCCCATTTCGAAATGGGGATGACCTAGGGGTTGTCCCTTGGGTTGATCTTTTTGCTAAAACTTGATTTTCTTCTAATTTATGCATCCAAAAATTATGAGACTACCTCCAAAAGATTAGAAATCTTCTAAGCTTATTCTTGAGGCTTCTGAAATAGATTTTCTTCAATTTTATAAAATTATGATTTTGCCCCTTGTCACTTTTTCTTGATCTCCAACTTGATAAAATTATAATTTTAACTTAAAAACCTAAAAAAACCTACATCCATTCTTGAAATATATGGTTAAATACTTAAACACTCAAAGTTTGACAATCATCAAAATCAATCATGGGATCAACAATCTCTTCCTTTTTGATGATGGCAAAACTTTGAGTATACGCATAAATATATAATTTAATGTATTTCAATAAATTGACTAGTATAAGTCATGAAGTGATAATATACATAAACATAAATGCACACTTTATGAAAGCTCCAATTAATATTTCACATAATTTATATACTTATATCAAAATAATATTTTAATTCAAAATAATAAGTATTAAGGTTCCAAGCATGAAATTTATTGAGTTTTTTAAGTATTAATTTTTTAAGCATATACTCAATATACCTCTCTTCTTTTTTGACAACATCAAAAAGTTCATGGAAAAGAACAAAAAAAAAAATATTAAAATCAACACAAGACTTTGAATTGAGAGATGTATCAAATTCATAAAGTCAAATCAAAAAAATCATCTCTCCTTTTGAATGAATTATTTTTCTTTTCAAAAATTATCTTGAATTCAAATATTATAGACTCTCCTCCTTTTTAAATGAATATGATCTTTTAATCTGATTTTTAGATATGCACTTTTAAGTTTTAAGAAGAATAGAGCTTTTCAAAGAATTTAATCATGAAATCAAGCGTAGTATATACTTTAATATTCAATCTTTTTTTTTTCTTAAAAGAATTAGTTAATTAAGTTCAAAAAAGATATGTATCGAGAATGTATCGAGCAAGTAAAATAAATAAAATCAAAGCAATAGATAGTCACATTTTCAAATTTATTGCTTTGAGTAAAAATTACTTCAATACCAATTATTCATAAGAATTTTGCAATGCACATCAAAAATTTAGAATCAAATTTAAATTTTTAAATAAGTTTTAAAATTTAGTTTAGAAATTTATTTTTTGGAGTAAGAATATATTTTCAAATTCAATTTAACTCTAATCATTTGCCAAAAATGATCATGCAAATCAAGTTTAAAGTTTGGCACATGAAAAGTTCAATATTATATTTATCAATGAGCTTCAAAATTATAAGAATGTATCAAAATTAATTTATTTAGAGTAAGAATATGTCTCAAACTTCTTTTCACTCCAAATAGTTTTAAAAAAAGATTTAATAATTAAATCAAAAGCATATAGATCAAATGGAATCATCATATTAAGGATCAAAAGTATAATGAAATCAATATTTATTTACCTTAATATAAGCTAATTAGAATTTTTAATCAAAGCTAGATAATATCACTCCCCTTATTTTTCATAATTAATACTAGATAAATTTATTTTTTAATTTTTCTCCCCCTTTTTCTTTCAAATCAAGCAGATTAAACATGAATTTAATTACTTAATTTAGATTTTCTAAATTTGAAAGATATTTTTAATTTTAAAGTTTTTTTCAAATAATTGATCATTTCTTCTTTAATAATTTCTCTCCTTACTTTAGCAAATAATATCATTTTAAAATTAAATATAATTTAAAAGTACAAGCATCAATTGAGTAAAATAAGCATTAATCAAACAAAATATTCACTCAATTAAGTTTAAAAAAATGTATGAAATTCTTTAAATTTATCTCAAGAGATATCATATTAAGAGTATATCCATATAAAATAGATTTGAGATATTATATCCAATTCTTTTGTCAAAAATTAATACAATAAAATGCAAGTCAAGAATGATACCAACGATATCAAAAGTGAGAATTTTCTTAGAAAGAAACTTTTTGACACTAATTAAACTAAAATTTAGACCAAATCATGATTTTCTTAATAGTTCAATACCATTTAAATATTAATTGATAAATTCAGCTTGATATCAATGAATTTAGTTTTGAATTGATAAAGATAAATTGATTCAAATAAATTAATTTGAGTTGATATTAGCAAATCAATCAAGATACACCATAAAGAGATTTTAAGTTATTTTTTAAAATATCATCTATTCCTTTTCTTAAGAAAAATCAAGTAATTATAGTTTTAGAAAAGGTATGAATTTTTGAATTTATCTCAAATGATATTATATCAAATGATATAGCAGTGCAAAACTAGATTTGAAATAAAGACATTCTTCTCTTTTTGTCAAAAGATAGATCAATCAAATACATGATAAATAACAAAATATTTGATACCAATCACTTAAAATTGAAGTCCTTTTTAAAAGTTTAGTTTTAAGGATAAATGATAACTTTCTTGAAACATCTTGTTAGATATCAGCTTCAAAAGATTCAAGAAGATCATTTTTTAAATTTAATTTTTAAAATTAATCAATTAAAATAAAATAAGAATGTTCATCAAGAAATTTTCTTTTAAGATCAAAGAGTCAATCAAATCAATGATCAAGAGAAATATTCAAGAAAATTTAGAGGATCATAAAAAAATAATCAATTAGGGGGGTTCCGATAATCAAATAGGATAAGATCAAATCAAGAAAAAACTAGATGAAGGCTCCATGAGTTTAATTCAACTAGGGAGTTTTGAAATTCTTAGGGGTAAGCTAACATGTAATGTAATTCAACACATCAAGCACTTGAGTTTTATGAATAGATATTTTATCTTCAAGTACTTAGATCATGCAAAGTTTTGAAAAAATTTAATATTTAAGTATCTTATGGGGGGAATGCCAAAAATCAGTTTTACATGTATTTTCAACAACTTAAAAATATTCATATCCAATTAAGCATCTTTTAATTTAAGTTTACCAATTGTAAAATTGATATGGAGAAGGTATTATATCATGTTGAATTTTAAGATAATTTCAATTCATATCATAACATGATACTTAGAGAAGAGCATCTTGAACTTTTAAAATCTAAATATTCATCTCATTCCAAATATTAAAATCAATCACACTAAAATTATTTCAAGCAAATAAGCAATAGAATCAACCAGTCAAATAGGCATTGATGGTATGATGTAAGAAAAGTTTAGATTATACTAAGCATCATCATCCATCTTTTTTCATTTCCAATGCATCCACAAAATTTTTCTTCCTTTCATTTCATTCGGATCCTTGGTGCACCTATAAAATCATTTACTAGTTTTTGGTACCCAAGTCATCCTGGGTCCATAGAGGTTAGTGCTTATGGTTTCTTTTGAAATCCAAATTTATTTGATATAAGTTTGGTCATTTTTTTTAATATTACATTCAAAAATTTTATAACCAACTTTATTATATTTAAAGCACTTAATTGAATAATTTTTAGTTGAAGCTTTATTGAGCATATTTTTGTCAAACTTTTATTTTCTTATTGAATCATAACTAATTTCATGTTTGTCAAAAATAGCTCTTTGATCATTTAAAATGGCTTGATGCTTTTGAGACCCAATTATAAAATTTTCAATCATGGACTTCAAGCTTTCAATCTGTTTCTTTAATTTAACATTTTCTTCTAAAAGAGATTTTTTAAATTTACTCTTTTCTTTAGTAGAAAATTTTAGTTTATTTAGTTCTTCTTTCAACTTAAGATTTTCTTCAATCATAGATTTTTTAAATTTTAAAAATCTTTCTTTTTCTTTAACTAAAAAATTTTTAGATTTAACTATATTATCATTTTTCTTAGTTAGTGTTTTAACTTATTTCAAAAAATTTTCTTTTTCTTTGATCATGTTTTTCATATTTTCCAAAAAATCTTCTTTTTCACTTAAAATCTTATCTTTTTGTTCAACCAAAGAAAGATTAAATTTTTTAAGTTCTTTATTTTATAGCCTTACCTTCTTATATTCATCCATTAACTCATTGAAGACTTCATATAATTCATTAAAAGTAAATTTAGAGGAGTATTCGTGATATACCTCATCATTTTGAGCCATAAGGCAACAACTTGCTATACCTTCCTCCTCTTTCTCATTCTTCTCTTCTTTGCTTTGCTCTCCCTTAATCAATGCCTTTTTTTTCTTTTGTTTCTTCTTTTTCTTTTTCTTTTCATCCTCATGAACCATGAGGCATATGCTGGGGTGAGTTTGATTATCCTCTTGGAAGCTTGGTTCTTCTTTTCGACCGGCTTCCTCAAAAGTCATTTCTAATTTCTCCCAAACTTGTTTTGCTGAAACACAAGAAGAAATTAGATTGAACGCATTTATATCTAATGAAAAATAAAGTATATTTAAGGCCTTAGCATTTAATTTTATTATTTCTTTATCATGCTCTTTTAATAGTTTAGGGGTGTGTGAGCCATCAATTATGATCCTCCATAGACTATAGTCATGTACTTATATAAAAATTTTTATCCTAATTTTTTAATAGGTATAATTTGAGCCATTAAAAAATAAAGGTCTATCTATAAAATGGCCTTCATTAAAAAATATTTTATTTTAGATTGTCAAGATCTTTAGCTCTTGACTGTTAGGTCAACAACTAATAACAAAGCATTTGCTCTGATACCACTTGTTGCCTAGGTATGGCTATCCAAGAGAGGGATGAATTGGGTTTCTAAAAAATTTTGATCAATTTATACTCTAATGCAAATATGTGCTTCTAATTAAAAGAACTTGAATGCTTATGGTGAATAAGCAAGGTGGAGTAGTGGAATTAAAAGCAGCTAGATAATGTAAATATATAAAGCAAATAAAAAAAAATAAGAAAAGCAAAATCATAATACAAACATAGATTTTATAGTAGTTTGGTGCAATCCCGCACCTACGTCCACTTTCCAAGCACTCTTTGGGAATTCTACTATAATCCTTAGATTATAGTGTATTTATTTTAACCTGGGATCATAAATAAATCTAATTGATTTTGCCGGGCTCACCAACCATAACCCTACACTGATAGTTTTCTCGGATTCACTATCAATCCGATTGGTTTTAACCTAGGAGCACCAACCATAATCTTTACACTATCCAATTTTTGGCTTGGATCAATCTACACCTTGAGTTTCTTTCCTCCAAAGAAACTTGTAAAGAAACAAAAATACAAGTATAAAAATTTAGCATAAAAATAAAAAGAAAAAGAACTCTTTTTGAAGTTTGATGGAGAGGCTGACAAATGGCTCTTGAAGTTTTGTATTTTCTCCTTTGAAGGCTGAGAGGAAGCTTGAATGAATGAGGATGATCATACTTGGAAGCTCTCTAAATTTGATGCATAAAGTCCTCTCTTTTCTCTCTTTTCCTTTAGATATTCAATAAACCTCACAATTTGAATGATTTCTACTTTCAATCCACTTGATCTCACTTTCCAAATATTTCTCTAGCCTTTTATACTCTTTGTGATAGTTTGAGGATCAGTTCTAGCCATTAGAAGTCTTAAAATAGCCATTGGAGTAGAGAAATGACCATTTGAAAAAGTTGCAAAAAACTAGCCATTACTATCATTGGGTCGGCTCAGTTTTTGACTGGGTCGACTCAGTCCCTAGATCTTGATAAACTAGCTTTTTATACTTTCTATTTTTTGCTTCCATTGAGACTAGGTCGGCTCAGTCTCAGACTAGGTCGGCCCAGTTTGCATGCCAAGCATGCCGAGCAACCCATTTCAGAAGAGGATGACCTAGGGGTCGTCCCTTGGGTAGACCATTTTGCTGAAACTTGATTTTCTTCTAATTTATGCATCCAAATATTATGGGACTGTCTCCAAAAGATTAGAAATTTTCTAAGCTTATTCTTAAGGCTTTCGAAATAAATTTTCTTCAACTTTGTAAAATTATGATTTTGCCTCTTGTCACTTTTTCTTGATTTCCAACTTGATAAAATTATAATTTTAACTTAAAAACCTGAAAAGACCTACATCCATTCTTGAAATACATGGTTAAATACTTAAACACTCAAAGTTTGACAATTATCAAAATCAATCATGGGGTTAACAAGCCTAGTCTAAGGTAGGGTCTAGATGAGTCGAGGAGGATGGATCCATAGCTGCTTAAGAATGCTGCCTGGTGAGGACACGCTCTACAGCACTTTTTACCAAAGCAGGAAGTCGATCAGACACCTCATCAACAACATGGCGCACTATATCTATGATCTAATCTTCTTTTAGGTGGATTGATACAAGTGGTATTGATCGAACAGATGGACCTGTAGAACTTGGCACGGGCTCAAGCACTAGCTTGGGCTTTTCATCATCAACTTTGATCCATTGCCCATTCACTTTTTTGAAACCCATTCTTTTCAAGGAGTTTTCATCATATATGTCAAAATGCTTCATCTCCTTGAATGATTCACCCTTCATATCTACACCAAACTCTTTAAATATGAGGGTAGGAAATTTTTCATAAGGTATAGCCAGTCTCACTCTCATCCTTGCTTCTTGCATGATCTTCATCATCAAGATGGAAAAATTAAATTTTTCTTTCTTCAATGTATGATATAAAATCCCCACATCATTTCTTGTCACATAATCAAAGTGGCCAATCTGTAGGATAAAGATCTTGCAGACCATGTGATGTAGAAGACGATGCTCGGTACTCAGATGTTTTGCCAAAATCTCCTCAAAGTCCAATGCATCATCTCTATTGAATAGTAAGCAAAGTCCCTATTGGTGATCATCAAATCTTTGAGCTCCTTCTACTAGAGTGTGCAGTAGCTATCCTAGGTTTTCAACTATCAAATATATCTTGAGTCCTTTCACTTCAGTTTCTAGTGATTGAGCACTGAACTTGGCATTTCCATAAAATTCTCTCACTAGATTTGGGTTAGTAGGCAATTTTAGTGAACAAAGGTACTCCCAACCTTGAAATTTGATGCACTTTCCAATCTCAAACACTTCTTTTTCAAGAAAATTGAAATCTGTTTTCCTCTCAGTGGTCATAGCCCTTGAGGAGAATGGTATTACCTTCAAGGGAGAGGGCGTGGCCTGAGTAGTGGGTTGAATGTGTTGGGAACAATCCTTGCTACTCGATGATTATGGAAATAACAACCAGGATCTGAGAAAAGGGATGGCCATCCTGTTGAAACCCTAGCAAACCCCAGGGCATGGAGAAAAGAGAGAAAATGAGAGAGGAAGAGAGATTTCAGGAAGAAAAGGCTTGTATTGATTCTATGCTTAGTTTACAAAGCTCAGTACCGAATATATATATACCTAGTCAAATAAGATCCCACCTAAGAAACTTTCCTAGCTAACTTAATGTGATGTACTCCCTAAGCCCATGTACATCCATGTCTCTTATGCACACATCCATTGGACAAATTCTAGTCCAATCCATATGTTAGCCCCCTTAGGACCTTACAAACCAAGGCCCTAAGTTCCTAGGATTAAACCCAATCCCAGGCTAGAATAAAAATCATGTTCTATTCTATTCATAGCTTGAGCCAACTCGATCAGCAATCGGGATGGCTTGATGGTAATGTCTCCTACGAGAGTCCGAATCACCACTCTCTATTCTATTGCTCGAGCCAACTTTCTCAGGATTCAAGCTGGCTTGATTTCTACTCAGACTGGCTCTGACAGGAACCAAGCCAGCTCTTCTAAAGTATCAGTTTGATATGCTTTTTAGACTTCTGCTTGAGCCAGCTCTCTCAGAATTTAGGTTGGCTCGTCTACTGCTTAGGCTGGCTCTGACAGAAATCAAGCCAGCTCTTCTTAAGCATTTGCTGAAGCTCTTCGATGGTTTATTTCATTCACTTCTTGCTCTCTTTCCACTTGCTTTCAAGGCTTGAAAGCATCATACCTGAGCTCACAATCTCTACCTTGGTGCTCCTAAGTCCTTATGAACTCAGCTCTATTCATCAACCTCATCAATACCATGCAATTATAAAAGCTATTTCATGAAAGTACCTTTGTGAGCACATCAGCTAGATTTTTCTTGGTGTGAACCTTCACCAGCTCCACTTCACCATCTTCCACTAGCTCTCTGATCCTGAGGTATCTGATATCAATGTACTTAATCCTCACATAATACACAGAGTTCTATGTGAGCAACAAAGCACTCTGGCTATCATAATGTATTCTGACTGTATCCTATGGGAATCCCATCTCCAGTGCCAAATCCTTCAACCATAAAGCCTCCTTCGCTGCCTCTGTGATGCCAATATACTCCGCTTCAGTAGTGGACAAGGCTATAATTGGCTACAAGCAAGATCTCCATGAGACTGGACCTTCATACAAGCTGAATATAAAATCTATAGTCGAACGTCGAGTATCGACATCTTCACCAAAATCTATATCCATAAATCCCTCTATTAGCCTTTGAGCTTTCTTAGACATGTTAGGATGTTCCTTAGCACCTTCCTCCTGACCATAGTAGATGTCGATCCCAATTGAACTTGCCAAGTATCTGATGATATCTTTCAGTGCTCTCCAGTGCTCCTTTCTAGGCTGAGCCATAAATCTGCTCACTTGACTCTCTGCATGGGTTAAATCCGGCCTACAACATACCATAGAACATATAATACTTTCCATACTAGAAGTACATGGAATCTTTTCCATCTCCTGAATCTCTATCTCAGTCTGTGATGACATGATCTTAAAGAGTCTGACATGCCCGGCTAGTGGCAGCTCAGTCGATTTGGCCTCCTTCATTCCAAATCTCTCCAAGACCTTCTTGATATGTCCTTCTTGAGATACATGTAGCAGCCTGTTGGTTCTATCTCCGATAATTTCTATACCAAGATCTTCTTTGCAGGTCCTAAAACCTTCATCTCAAACTCTCGAGATAAAGCTTCTTTCAACTCCTGCACAACTTTCTTACTCTTGCATGCTATTAGCATGTCATCTGCATACAAGAGTAAGTATAACCAAGATTCATCTTCTAGAGACCTCATATATACACATGAGTCATAATCACACTTGAAATGTCCAATACTTCTCACATAAGTGTCAAACTGCTTGTACCACTGTCTAGAAGATTGCTTCAATCCATACAATAATTTCTTCAGTAAACAGACCTCTCTCTCTAACCCAAGCTTGCTGAAGCCCTGTGGCTACTCCATGTATATGTTCTTCTCTAAATTCTCATGGAGGAATGTTGTCTTAATGTCTATTTGCTCTAGCTCCAAATCATGAGCAACAACTATGCTCAACATCATCCTGATGGATGTATGTCTAAGAGAAAACTTCTAAGTAATCAATCCTTTCTCTCTGTGAGTATCCTTTGGCTACCATCCTAGCCTTGTACCTCACTCCACCTTGCTCTGAAGGTGCCTCTTTGTTGGTGAAAACTCATTTGAAGCTAATGGATCGAGCATCATCTGGTAGATCCACCAGCTACCATGTCCAATTTTTCTTGAGAGATTCCATTTCCTCCATCATGGTCTGCATTCATGACTCCTAATCTGGACTATCCATAGCCTCCTTAAAACTCTCTAGATCTCCATTGGTAGTGATGAGCATAGAAAATAGTCTCATCAATGCCATATCGCACCGATTTGCGAATAGTGCACTTAGACTTATGCAGTGCCACTCTCCTTGCAGTATCTTGCATGTCTGCTGCCTATGACTACCTCTATACTTCTTTTAAGATAAATCACTCTCCATGCTGGTCCTTCGCAAGTGTATCGCCATGCCTGCCTAAGTCCATCTCAAACTGAACATGACCTGAGGTTGATGTTGAGGGCAAATCACCTATATCCGATGGCTTTTCCATACTATCCTGTGTTGTCTTCACAACTCCATCTACACCTCCCAGCTTCAAGACAATGCTCCTTTCATCAAATATCACATTTTGACTGACCACACACCTTTGAGAATGTAAATCCCATAGCAAGAAACCCTTTAAACCTCATGAAAATCTGATGAATATCTTCTACGACTTTGGGTCCAACTTGCTTTTGTTAGCTTCTTCTATCAAAGCATATGCAGGATAGCCAAACATCTTTAGGTGGTCAAGCTCCGCCTTCTTTCCACTCCAGACAATCTTTGAAAGTTCTTTGTTCAATTTTCTATAGGAGATCTGTTAACAAGAAAACATGCATAAATAAGAGCATCACCTCCAAACGATTTGGATAGTGATGCCTGCAGTCTCAAGCTTTTGGCCTTCTCTGTTAGTGTTCGATTTATCCTCTCCATGACACCATTCTGCTGAGGGGTTATCTTTACTGTGTAATGGTGTTTTATTTCATTTTTCTTATAGTATCTCCTGAATGCTAGGCTAGTGTATTTTCCTCCATTATCAGACCTCAAATACTTCATTGGTTGCCCTATCTCCTTCTCCACCTCAGCTCTTCAGATTTTAAATCGAATAAAAATATCTGATTTTGTCCTCATCAGATAGATCCATACCTTCTTAGAGAAATCATGTATGAAGGTGATAAAATATCTCACTCCACCTCGAGATGCAATAGATGCTAGTCCCCATATGTTTGAGTGAACAAGCTCCAAAATAGCTTCATTCCGCTTGGTACTACTGGCAAATATAACTCTATACTATTTGCCATAGATATAGGGCTCACATAGGTCATCTTCTTTCTTTCTTAATGCTGGAATCAGACCTCTCCTACTCAACTCTGTGAGCTCCATATCACTCAAGTGACCCATATGATAGTGCCACAATTTGTAGGCTAGCTGCTCCTTCAGTGCTGCTATAGACACCTCCACACTATCTTTAACCATTGAGCCCTCCATCCTATATAGATTATTGCTCAATCTTCTTTCTTTCATCACTACCAATGCACCCTTGGAAATTCTCAAACATTCATTGCCAGGCTGACAACAGAAAGCATATCCCTATCCTTCCAAGTAACCCAGGGATATCAGGTTCTTCTTCAGTTCTAGCACATGCTTCACATTGGTGAGTGTCCGTATGACTCCATCATACATCCTCACTTTGACTGTACCAACACCAACAACTTTACATGGATGATCATCTCCAAGACTTACACTCCCTCCATTGAATCTTTCATAAGATGAGAATCACTCCCGATGTGTAGTATAATGGTGGAAACACGCTGAATCCAATGTCCAGTGGTTCTCCAACTCTATTATTCCATCTGATACTATCAATATATCTTCTCTACTATCTTCAGATGATAGAGCACCACTCCCACTGGTCGATCCATCCTTAGAAGCATCCTTCCCCTTTTCATTCTTCAAAAGTGGGCAATTTCTTCTAATAGCATTTTCAAAACTTTTGATTTTCTTAAGACTTTGATCTATCCTTAGATTTATCTCGAGTCCTCTTCTTAGGCCTTTCTTGTCTCTTATTCATAGAAAGCACCTCTAAATTAGGATTTTTTTTAACTAGCCTCTCTCGCTGCTCGTTGGACCTGAGAACTTCAACTACTTTTTTAAAGTTTAATGTCTCGTTTTCATTTACCAGAGTAGTAATGAGACCATCATATGTGCTGGCAGCGAACATAATAATAGGAGAGCTCTATCTTCCTCATCAATCTTCACATCAAGGCTCATAACATCCGAGCAAACTTGATTGAACTTCTGGATGTGGAAAACTAGGTTTCCTTCTTTGGGCATCCACAAACTATATAGCTACTTCTTCAACCACAGCTTGTTTGTCATGTTCTTATCCATATACATGTTCTTCAATTTTTGCCAAAGCTCCTTTGGTGTGGTTTTCATATTAATCTCTGATAATACCTCATCAGCGAGGCACATATGAATCGTACTGAAGGTTATCTCTTCAAGTTTCTTCCATTCTTCAATAGAAATTTTTTTCGGTCTTTTGCGAGTCAAGATCTTGTAGATCCTATTTTGCACCAGTAGATCCTTCATCCTTTGCTATTAAAGGCTGAAGTTATCCTTGCCATCAAACTTTCCAAAGTCCACCTTGATGGTACTCGATGCCATCCCAACCAAATTTCAATAACCAAACATAAAAGAGAATAAACAGTATTCAAAGAAATATGTTCAGCACCTTACCACAACACCAGGCAAAGCTTTGACCTTTTCTCCACCAGATCTAACACCAGGGCTCTGATATCAATCTGTTGGAAACAATCTTTGCTACTCGATGATTGTGAAAATAGCAACAAGGATCCGAGAAAAGGGATGGCCATCCTATTGAAATCCTAGCAAACCGTAGGGCATGGAGAAAAGGGAGAGAATGAGAGAGGAAGAGAGATTTTAGAAAAAAAAAAGGCTTGTATTGATTCCATGCTCAGTTTACAAAACTTAGTAAAGAATATATATATACCTAGTCAAATAAGGTTCAACCTAAAAGTCTCTCCTAGCTAACCTAATGTGATGCACTCTTCGAGCCCATGTATACCCATGTCTCCCATGCACACACCCATTGGATAAATTCTAGTCCAATCCATAGGTTAGCCCCATTAGAACCTTACAAACTAAGGCACTAAATTTCTAGGATTAAATCCAATCCTAGGCCAGAATAGAAACCACGTTCTGTTCTATTCATAGCTCAAGCCGGCTCAATCAGCAATCAGGCCGACTCGATGGTGATGTCTCTTGCAAGAGCCCAAATCACCACTCTCTATTCTACTACTTGAGTTGACTCTCTCAGGGTTTGAGCTAACTCAATTTTTACTCAAGCTGGCTCTAACAAAAGTCGAGCTAGCTCTTCCAGCGTATCAACTTGATATGCTTTCTGGACTTCTGCTTGAGCCAGCTCTCTCAGAATTCAGGCTGGCCCATCTTCTGCTCAGGCTGACTTTAACAGAAATTGAGTCAGCTCTTTTGAGGCATTTACTGAAGCTCTTCGATGGTTGATTTCATTTGCTTCTTACTCTCTTTTTAGCTACTTTCAAGACTTGAGAGCACCATACCTGAGCTCATAAAATGGGAGTAGAAAAAGAAGTGGATTGACGGAGCAGTGAGAATCTCAAAGCAGCAGCGGCTTGAGAGGCCAAAGAAGGAGGAGAGGATGGTGAAGACACAGATGGAGGTATAGGAGCCGGATCAGATTGAGGCTGCTCAGTGCTATCCAAATGATTCTTTGTCCGGTGCTTGTATGTTTGATTTTGAAGGGGTGTGATCTTAGGGTGCATGTAAAGCTTCTTCTTCCTTGGTGCCATGGATCCAAATCCTCTTCTATTAGGATTATTCAAGCTTTGATTTGGATTTTTCTGAGAAAGATTCGATGCCCTAGGGTTTTAAGGTGGGATGGCTAAGAGAGGGCGAATGGAAAATAAATAAGGTCCCGTGGGTATTCTATTTTATAAATAGGGTTTTCGATACTTAGTTGACTAAGATTTTGACTTAGTTGGCTCAATTTGGTACATAACTAAATAGTTAAAGTTTCAATCCAAGAAATTTACAGTGAAGACATGCCCTTTCTAAGGAATTCAAACATAAATGATTTAAGAAAAAATCATTATATTACAATAATCATTTCAACCTACAATCATGTTCAATAATTTTAATAATATGGATCAAATAGCCCTAATTACTTTCTTATGGCACAGGACCTTTCTTCATTTTTTTGGTGTAGAATACTGCAGATGTCGAAAATGGTTGAGTTGAAGAGGACAAGGCTGTCGGTAGCACCTACAAAACAAGTCCCAGACTGGAGGTGGGGCGGCTTCGATAGAACCCTCTGATGGTCAAGTCAGTTCTTTGTCCATAGAAATAGAGCACTCAGATGAATCTAGAGTAGAGTTTAGAGCCTAGAGAAAACATATCTGGAGGGTCTCTTTTGTAGATAGAGTATGTAACAAACTGATAGTATCAGCCATAATCTTCTAGTAGTGGGCCGCTCGAAACCACGTAGAGTTTGTTATGAAAAGTGGTGTCCGTTGTTGTGACTTGTTAGTCGAAAGTGGTGTCCATTGTCGTGACTTGCTAGTCAAAAGTAGTATTCATTGTCATGACTTGCCAATCCATTGGAGATTAATAGTCGAAGTTTGGATGGAGCAGGCACTGGTGGTGAAGAGCTTCAAGTCATAATGGTTTTAGAGAAGTTCAGACTTCTTTAGGATTGTCTGCATGTAGGTTAGTTTGCATCATATTGAGGGCCGAATTTGCATAGATGATGAGGTCCTTCTGGATAACCACAGGAGGCTCGATCGGAAGGAATTTTTCTTATCGATTGGTAGAATCTGGCTAAAAAGAATTCGAAAGGCTTGTGACCAGATGAGTCTGGCTTAAAGGAGTCCGAAAGTCTGCTAAAGAAGTATGGAAGGAGATCTGCTGGAGGAGTCCAAACGAAAGTTCACTGGAGGAGCCCAGAAGGAGATCCACTAGGGGAGCCGGGATGAAAGTCTACTAGAGAAGTCCGGAAGGAGATCTACTAGAGGAGTCCGGAAGGAGATCTGCTGGAGGAGTCCGAATGGAAGTCTGCTGGAGGAGTGCAGAAGGCAATTAGCTGGAGGAGTCTAGAAGAAGATTTGCTGGAGGAGTCTGGATGGAAGTCTGCTGGAGGAGTCCAGACGAAAATCTGTTGGAGTCCGAATGAAAGTTTGCTGGAAGAGTCTGGAAGGAGATCTACTGGAGGACGGCCATCTTGGGATCATTCTGAGACAAGACGCCAAGCCAAACTTCAGTAGGAGTGGGTCTAACCCCAACAATAGTCCCCCTACTTTCGAGTTCAAAATTCGAAGGAAGTGCAAAAATGGTGACTGCTGAAGTTCTTTTCTAGATTTTGCACTAGTTAGATGAAAGTCATGGCGTTTACTGTGTTGACATCGAAACTTCTTAAATATGAGGTGATATGAAAAGATAAATTTTTGAAATCCCCATCGAAATCTTACCCCAGGTATGGTTCAATTATGGTTCTGCCAGCCGTCAATCGCCTGTCATGATGAGAGGGGCACGTGTCACTCGAGAATCGATTGGAGGAGGTCGGCCATCATAACCATCTCGAGCTCTATAGGATATTTAAATTCATCTCCTTTTTCTGAGGCCTCACTTCTGTTTAAGCTCCTCTCCTTCTTCCTCCAGTAACCTTTTTCTGCTCGAGCATTCTTCGATTTCTTCCTCCATTTCTTTCACTCATTGGTGCTATCCTGCTCGATTTCCATTGCGCTCATTGTCTCATTTCTCTTCTCAATCGATTTAGGTTAGTTTCATAATCTTTCCTCTAATTATTTTAGTGTCTTTCGCATCTTCTCCCTTTAGCTTCTTCAAAAAGGTTTTGCACCTTGTTTTCTCGATTTTTTGAAGATTTTTTGATGTTCGTTTGATCCGAATGTCTTCGAAAACTTCATAGTTCGTCGGTTCCTGGAGTCCGTCTATTCCGACCTTTTGAAACCCTGACCCTATAGGTGAGACCGATCTTAGATGCATGCCCCATCCGACCTTTGTAGGGTTTGATCCACTGCACCTTGACCTTAGATGACCTTTCATTAATTAGAATACAATACAGGATTCCACTAGAATACAAACTAGAACTTCCTGGCTCGAGTGATCGATTCTGCTCTCTTTTGTCCGACAAATTTTGTTTGTACTTGGAAGCTCTTTGTGTTGGGCTAAGACTTTCACTTTCACCTTTTATAGTTGCACGTTTTCAATTTTTGAATATTTTCTTAGCTTCCATAGTGCCGAATTCTTTTAGATTTTTGATTGGATTCCTCTCTCTTTGCCACTTAGCCAAAGCTTGTCTGACCATTTTAGTTTTCAAAAACTATTATACCTTCAAATGCTATCCTTCTACAAAAGACTGATGGTACTTCTCCTCCTAGTTTGGCAAGAAGGGATTACCAAAAGTTGCTTCTTCTTCTATCCACAACTGAAAGGAGAAGTTCTTCTTCGTACATTATCCAACCTTAATGTTAGAGCTTCCTCCTTAAGGTCTCCTTAGAGAGTCCGTCTGTTGAGCCCCTAGCTTAGATGGGGGCGACCTTGATTCTGCCAATAAGCTCAAGAATTACTGGGTTCCTTTCCTACCTGAACTTCTAAGAGATTAGACCTTATTTAACATGGGTTTGAGTCTCCTTGACCCTGCTGGTATATTTTCGTATTCTATGAGCTTTAATGGGGTTATCCTTATATACGATTTAATTATGACTTCCTCTTTATTGCAGATATGGACGCCCAAGCTGTTGAGATGCTATCCAAGGGACTTCAGGCCCATAAAAGAAAAGAAAAAGCTCCTGACGAAAGTTTGAAGAGGGCAAAGGTCGGCGCTCCAAGCTCCACGACCCCCGCCGCTACCATTGCTACCTTTAAGGTTGCCGAGGGCATCAAAGTTATCCCCACCATTGAGGTCGGTGTTGTTGATGGGGGCTCTATGCCTCCGATATCCCCAAGTCTCCCAACTGAAGATCATGTTTCACAGCCTCCCATTGAAAAGGATAAAGAGGGGAAAGAAGGGGAAGAAGAAGGTCGTCATCAAGATGTTTCGCAAGGCTCGCCCTAGTGAGTCTAACGATGATAACAATGCTCTGGGAGAAGATCCCTTTAGCGACCCAGATCTCATCCAGGATCTAATTGACAAGTTCGCCATGTCCGAGGTTGTAGACCGAATGGCCGACCTTGATCATGTGCAGCTCGTGTGGGATTCTCTTGGAACCTTTCTCAAGATAATCACCTTGTTGACTCTTTTTTCTCTCTCTTTTCTTCTCTCCTCTTTTCTCCTACTTTTTTCTTTGCTCGCATAACACAGCTCATTTATTGCAATCGTATCACCAAATACTCGCACATATCAAAATGGCAAATCATTTGAAGTCGGAGGCATTGAAGGCTCAGGAAGACCTTCAAGCCAAAGTTGATTGCCTCCAGGAGAAGACCACTGAGGCTGACCGTCTTTTAAAGAAGAAGACGATCGAGATCGAAGGTCTTCAGGAGGCACTCAGAAAAGAAGAACTTACTTTAGCGGGGTTGAAGGCCACTTTAGCCTTGGAGGAGGAGAGGAGTGATAGGAACGCGATGTTGTTGTTAAGACACCGTATTTATCAGTTTAATCCGACTTCTTAAAATAATTAAAAAATTACGTAGATAGTAGTGAGTCGGGTCGAATCCACAGGGAAGGTAGTGTTTTTAGATTTGAAATCTTTGATTTTTTAAAAAAAAAAGAAAAGGATTTTGAAAAGAAAAGAAGAAAAGGATTTTTAGAATCAAAAGTGAAGTCAAAAAATTAAAAGAAAAAATTAAAAGGTACAGAAATTTAAATTTGGTACTAAGATCTATTAGTTAGATCTTAGCATCTACTTGCAATAAAATAAGAAGTAATAATTAAAGTGCAAAAATTAAATTACAATAAAAATAAAAAGCAAGAATTTAAAATACAAAAATAAAATTTTTATTAATTAAAATTTTAGAATTTAAATACATAAAATTTAAAAAGAAAAGATAATAAAATAAAATAGCCTGATCTTTGATCTTGGATCGGCATTGGCAGAAAGATGGTGTAGAAGCTCGGCTCTTCTTCTCGGCACCCGTTGCTTCGAAGCAGCCTTTAACCCATAGCCTGGCTTCGCCCTATACCAAAGCTTCACCTTGGTCGGAGATATTAATTTTTGATGGCCTGGGGTCCTTTTTATAGAGCTAGGAGGGCTGGATATTTTTTTCTAAAGGCAATATGGGACTAATGCCTTTGTAATCGTCAAAATACAAATAAATTTGGATAAAATTTGAATCAAAATAGCTCTGATAGGACTTTGATAAATCTGATAAAATCCAGCCATTCAATAAGAATCCAACGGTCCAAAAATCATCAAAATCGGATGCAGATCAACTCAGATCGGATTGGATTAAATTCTGGCCGTCCGATCGCGCTTCATCGAGGAAATCTGGCCGCAAATCGCGCTTTGGGAGTCCTGATCGCCGTCGGGAGCTTTCTGGACTGGAATCAGGCGCTGCCGTTCGATGGTGATTCGAGTGAAATTGGCAACCGAAAAAAATGCTGACCGTCCGATCTTAACCGCAATCAACCGCACCGGTCCGATCGCGCAATCACTGTTCCCATGGACCGCGTAGACCGGCCGCACCGCACACCGCAATCAATCAACGCTTCTATCGCTGAGTGAAATGACCAGATTGCCCTGTGAGCCACGATAAATTTCTGTAGACCCTTTAAGGGTCTAGGTCCACCACGTGGCAGGCTCTGATTCGTCGGATTTTGCTGAGCTGGCGGTCCACGCCTGGATCGTGGACCGGCTGATGGCTTCAATGGCTGAGTCGGCTTTGATGGCTCGACTTGGCTTGGTGGCTCGACTTGCGGAGCCAGCTGAGCCATTTTCTTTTTTATTTAATTTTTATTTATTTTATATATTTTTTTAAAAATTCATATCTTTTCCATTTTAGCTCCATTTTACTTGAAATTTATTTCATTGTGATCAAAAAAATGAGCTCTTTCTATTGATAATAAAATTTTATTTTTAATTTTTATTAATTTTTATTATTTTTTAATTAATTTTTTAATTACTCATATTAGAAGAACGAGCCCTATTAAGACTCCTATGAACTACTGAGAAGAGGATTCTCATCCTATTTAAAGAGCTGAGATACTATGGAGTAGAAAAGATGGCGCGTGTAGCATGAGAGACATGTTGAGAGGCTTAGAAAGCCACTGAAAGAAGCTTGGTAGAGCACCGAGTACTTGCAGCCTGCGAGAGAGAGAAGCAATAGGTGCATAGCATCCAGCGAGGAGACTATAAGGATGGAGCATCTTGTAGCTTTTGTAGGTCTCCTTAAGATTTTGAGAGAGCTTTTATGAGGATAGCTTCTAATTGAGAGAAATTTATGTATGGTGAGTTGAGAGTGGATGTTCTTCTCTTGTACCTATTTTTCTCTTTCATAGTGAAGCTTTGCATGCCCCATAGAGATGAGTCTTTAGGCTTATCCACATACTTGATTGTTTTCTTATTTTATTTTTTCCTTCTTTCTACCATAATAATTTGATACTAGATTCTTAATAAGTAGTATCAAAGTAGTTGATATTCCAACAGTTTGGTATCAGAGCGAGTTGATACCATAATAGAAATATCATTGTTTCTCATGTACATATTTCATTAGGTAAGAGCATGGCTAGTGAGATAGGCAAGAGATAGCCATCTTCTAGACACTAGAGGATCCATAGATAGTAATGTAGGTCTCTAATTAGTCTAACCAGTTATCTAACTTTTCTACATCAGTAGTCCTATCACATATGAGAATTTCGATTCGAGCTTCAACTTAAAAAAATTAAAGAAAGAGAGTTTTTGTGTACTTATAGGTCTCTTATCCTCGATGCTGATCTTCACCTCCTGATGTAGGAGTTGTTGATGCTTGTGATGGTATTGCCAATCTAAAGACAATCTTGATGAGTTAGGCAATCTTCTCCTCAAGCTGTGTGAGGTATATCTTCATCTTATTATCCATCAAGGAACAACTAGCAACCATACTCATCTATATCCTTTGATATACTTGAAGCATGAATAGCACTTCTCTTGATTGCTTATATTGCTCATACATTTGGACCATGAACTAAAAACCCCATAGATGTAGATGACTTATGCTTTGATCCCGACTTAATGCAATTGGAAGAATGAATAATTCCTTCAATATGATCAACTCAAATCTCTCTCAAAAAAAAAAAAGAACAAGAGAGAAGAATCATGAAAGTAGGGCTTAAGTCCTCTTTTATTTCATTGATTTTCCACAACAAATGAACAAATGTATAGCTCTCTTTATAATACTAGCTTCCTCCCTTGCATAATTTAGGTAGGATTCCCCCCCTAGTTCAAATATGATTAGATCTAGAAAAAAGACTCATACAAAAATTGATTAAATAATACTAAAATTTTATAGGAGATAGATGTTGACTTCTATATCAATTTTACCTTCTGCTACTCTATTCAAATTTTTATGGATTGGGAGATAACATGTGATCAAGACCTTTCTCAAAAAGCTACTTGATAAAAAAATATCATCTTAATTGGGCATTGTGTGACCAAATTATGGTCTCCTAAAGTTTGGTACATAATTAAGTTTCTTAATATGATGGATCTAGCTTCTAGATCCTATCCAGCTCTCCTCATAGTGGTCCAATGGTTCACATTGAGTCTGACAATCCACTTGTTTCAACTACTTTTGTAGTTTAATATACAAACCTTAACTCTATAAGTTGTAAACCACATATCTATTTCGTATATAAAAATGATATAGTTTCAAAATCATGAACTATTCCCTCTTAATATTCTCTATCATTTTTATAAAGAACATGCCTTTTATGTATCTTAAAGGACATGTTAATGAATCCACTAGCTTTCCCACCTACATTGACTGCCACAAGCACTTCTCGTGCTTTTCCAATCAGATTAATAAGACCCCTTTCATAAAACCCCTAAATAGGTTGTACTATATCTTTCTATAATTCAACTCTTAAATATGTTGGACCCTTTGATTCAACTCATAAACAAATTGGATTATGTCATGCATTTTCTCTTCACTTTTCCTTGAAGATGCATTGCAATTGCCTAGTTATTGGCATAACAAAAGAAAGTCATATAGCAATGACAAAAAGTCTAGTTACAACATGGTTAGCTTGCTCATAGAAAGCATTTTCTATTAGGTATTAGAGATGTAGCAAGAATATATAAAAAAGAAAAATAGATCTAAAGATGATTCAAAATTGTAGAAAAGTACTTACTTTAGCAAGAATGAGTTTGTTGCATGTTTCTATTAATAAATGGGTTACTTTGGTTCATCAGTCACTTAAAATTTTGGTAAACCCTAGCCTAACCTAAATCAAACTCATTTTCATGATTAGCCATGACTAGATTTGGTTCATGTTTGTTGATGATGGAAGCAAAATTGAGAGTGTTTTTATTGTAAGGTTGAGATTTATTTTTTTTTGCATGTGTGTTTAAGGCTTTTCTAATGTGTTATTTTCATCATAACCTTTGCTCCATTTATGATTTTTGGTTCTTCATATGCAGTTTGAAAAGGAGAACCCAAATATAGTGACTCTTCCCCCAATCAAAATAGGTGAGAATGAAGACATTACAAAGGAGGTAGTGCTGGTGACCTTAAGAAGGGTTATGATTCGTTATGCTACTCTACAAGCTCATGATGGGCATTGGCCTAATGACTTTTCGGGTCCAATGACTGCTTTACCTCTTTGGGTAATTCTTGATCTAAATTTGAGAAGATTTTTGATGGCTTATTGAAACATCTCTCTTTCCATTTAGAGAAAATTAGTAAAAAATGTGATCTTCACTAAGAATTGCTTAATCAATTGTGAAAATGACTAGTTGTTGTAGTAGTATGGTTGGACTTAATATTATTTTATATACCTTTTCATGCAGACTATTGGATTACATGTTACTGGAGAATTAAACACTATTTTTTCATCAAAACACCAGAAGGAGATGCTTCGTTATATGTACAACCATCAGGCATGGATATTTTTATCTGAAATGTTTGGAATTTAACTAAGAAAGAAAATGTTATAAACTTTGTAAGAATTTGTGCATATCAATTGTAGAATAGAGATGGAGGATGGGGTCTTCATATTGAAGGTCCAAGCACCATGCTTGGCACATCCTTGCAATATGTTGCTTTGAGGTTGCTTGGTGAAGAGCTTGAAGGTGGAGATGGGTCGATGCTAAAAGCACAAAAATGGATACTAGATCATGGTGGAGCTATTGCTATGACAGCATTAGGAAAATTTTTGCTTTCAGTAAGAGATCAGGCTTTTTATTTAGAAAAGCTAACGGTCATGTTACTTGAACATATATTTGATACCATTGTACTATTATGATTGCAGATGCTTGGAGTATATGAATGGTCTGGAAACAACCCTTTGACACCAGAAATGTGGTTACTCCCTTATTTCCTACCATTTCATCCAGGTTCATGTTCCTTCTCTTCCTTTGTTTCGAAGATACAAGAATAAAAAGATAAAATACATAAAGTAGATCTATCTTGTCATTTGTCTTCAAAATTTTAACCTTAGTGGTAGGATGGAACTCCTAAACAATGGTCCTTGTATTTAATTTAGTTTCTTAAGCATTACCTTGAACATCAACTGTAATTTCTATATCCAAATTTGGTGTATAAGAAGCATACTAGAAGCTATAGAAGAGCTGAAATATATAGTCATACATTCTACCAAATGTTTATACTTTGAACTTTTTGTTGGCAAAAAGCATGATTCGTTCATTAGTTTAAAACTCGCTATATCAGCCTCCTTTTTTTTTTTTTGATGGAACACTATCAGCTTTTTAATTTGCTATGTGGCCTTCACACTCACAAGCTCTTATGATAGATCAAGCTTATCATGCTTAGCCTTTTAAGCCAGCATTAGTTTTCTTTTCTTTTCTTTTTTCTCTCTTTATTTTATAGGTCAATTCAATGGGCTAGAGAGAACTAAAATGAAAAAAAATTCAAACTAACCTTGACTACTATGGAAAAAGATAACGTTATATAAAACACCTCATAAGACAACATATAAGAAACCTCTCCTGAAATAAAGCCTATAATAAACAATATTTTGGTAAAGCCACATGAACACAAGCAACCCAACAAATCCACTCCAATAAATGGTATGCTATTGAACTTTATTCCTTACATGGCCAAATAAGCCAAATGATATTGCACTTAATGGGTTATTGGGCATGTGTTAGATGATTGTCCTCTTCAATAGGATCAAAGCATTAGGTGGAACATCCTATCACAATTTATTAAATCATGGATAGGGTCATTAGAGGTCTTGTTATAATTCATTAGGAAGGTATATCTTGTAGTGTTTTCTACACCAAGGCCGAGAAAAGGGATGGCCATCCCTATTGAAATCCTAGCAAACCGTATAGTAGGCATGAGAAAAGGGAAGCAATGAGAGAGGAGAGAGATTTTAGAAGAAAAAAAAAGGCTTGTATGTTGATTTCCATGCTCAGTTACAAAAACTTAGTAAGATATATAATACCTAGTCAAATAGGCTTCAACACTAAAAGTCTCTCCTAAGCTATACCTAATGTGGATGCCACTTCTTCGAAGGCCATGTATACCATTGTCTTCCATGCGACACACCCATTGGGATAAACTAGGTCCAATCCATAGGCTTAGCGCCCATAGAACCTTACACAACAAGGCACTAAATATTCTAGGATTAAATCCAACCCTCTAGGCCAGAATAGAAACCACGTTCTGGTTCCTATTCATAGCTCAAGCCGGCTCAATCAGCCAACAGGCCGACTCGATTGGTGATGTCTCTTGCAAGACCCAATCACCACTCTCTATCTCTACTACTGAGTTGATCTCTCAGGGTTTGAGACTAACTCAATTTTTTACTCAAGCTTGTGCTCTAACAAAAGCTCGAGCTAGCTCCTTCAGCGTATAACTTGATATGCTTTTGGATTCTGCTTGAGCACTCTCCCTCAGAATTCAGCTGGCCCATCTTCTGCTCAGGCTGATTTAACAGAAATGAGTCAGCTCTTTTTGAGGCATTACTGAATGCTCTTCGATGGTTGATTTTTATTTGCATTCTTTATCTCTTTTTTAGCTACTTAAGACTTGAGAGCACCATACTGAGCTCATAAAATGGAGTAGAAAAAGAAGTGGATTGACGGAGCAGTGAGAACTTCAAAGCAGGCAGCGGCTTGAGAGGCCAAAGAAGAGGAGAGGATGGATGAAGACAAGATGGAGGTATAGGAGCGGATCAGATTGAAGGCTGTCAGTGCTATCCAAACTGATTCTTTGTCCGGTGCTTGTATGTTTGATTTTTGAAGGGGTGTGATCTTAGGCGTGGCATGTAAAGCTTCTTCTCCTTGGTGCCATGGATCCAAACCTCTTCTATTAGGATTATTCAAGCTTTGATTTGGATTTTTCTGAGAAAGATTCGAGCCCTAGGGTTTTAAGGTGGGATGGCTAAGAGAGGGCGGAATGGGAAAATAAATAAGGCCGTGGGTATTCTATTTTATAAATAGGGTTTCGATACTTAGTTGACTTAAGATTTTAGACTCTTAGTTGGCCTCATTGGTACATAACTAAATAGTTAAAGTTTCAATCCAAGAAATTTACAGTGAAGACATGCCCTTTCTAAGCGAAATTCAAACATAAATGATTTTAAGAAAATCATTATATTACAAAATCATTTCAACCTACAATCATGTTCAATAATTTTAATAATATGGATCAAATAGCATAATACTTTCTTATGGCACATGGACCTTTCTTCATTTTTTTGGTGCTAGAATACTGCCAGATGCGAAATGCGTTGAGTTGAAGAGGACAAGGCTGTCGTAGCACCTACAAAACAAGTCCCAGACTGGAGGTGGGGCGGCGATCGATAGAAACCCTCGATGGTCCAAGTCAGTTCTTTTGTCCATAGAAATAGGAGCACTCAGATGAATCTAGATAGAGTTTAGAGCCTAGAGAAAACATATCTGGAGGGTCTCTTTGTAGATCGAGTATGTAACAAACTGATAGTACATCAGCCATAAATCTCTTCATAGTAGTGGGCCGCTTCGAAAACCAGTAGAGTTTTGTTATGAAAAGTGGTGTCCGTTGTTGTGACTTGTTAGTCGAAAGTCGGTGTCACTTGTCGTGACTTGCTAGTCAAAAGTGTACTCATTGTCAATGACTGCCCAATCCATTGGAGATTAATAGTCGAAGTTTGGATGGCGGGAGGCACTGGTGGTGAGAGCTTCAAGTCAATAATTGGTTTAGGAGAAGTTCAGACTTTTGGATTGTTCTGCATGTAGGTTAGTTTGCATCCATATTGAGGGCCGATTTGCATAGATGAATGAGTCCTTCTGGATACACAAGTGAGCTCGATTTCGACGGAATTTTCTATCGTTGGAGTTTAGAATCTGGCTAAAAAGAATTCGGAACTAGCTTGTGGACCAGATGAGTCTGGCTTAAAGGAGTCCGAAAGTCGCTTAAGAATATGGAAGGAGATCTGTCATGGAGGAGTCAAACGAAAGTCACTGGAGGAGCCCAGAAAGGAGCATCCACTGGAGCCGAATGAAAGTCTACTTAGAGAAGCCGGAAAAAGGAGATCTACTAGAGGAGTCCGGAAGGGAATTGCGTGGAGGAGTCCGAATGGAAGTCCCGCGGAGGAGTGAGAAGGCAATTAGCTGAGGAGTCTAGAAGAAGGCATTTGCTGGGAGTCTGGATGGAAGTCTGCTGGAGGAGTCCAGAGAAAATCTGTTTGGAGTCGAATGAAGTTTGCTGGAAGAGTCTGGAAGGGAAGATACTACTGGAGGACGGCATCTTGGGATCATCGAGACAAGAGCCAAGCCAAACTTCAGTAGGAGTGGGTCTAACGCCAACAATAGTCCCACCTACTTTCGAGTTCAAAATTCGAAAGGAAGTGCAAAAATGGTGATGCTGAAGTTCTTTTCTAGATTTGCACTAGTAGATTGAAAGTCATGCGTTTACTGTGGTTGACATCGAAACTTCTTAAATTTGAGGTGATATGAAAAGATTAATTTTTGAAATGCCCATCGAAATCTTACCCCAGTATGGTTCATTATGGTCTGCCAGCGTCAATCGCCTGTCAGGATGAGAGGGGCACGTGTCCACTCCGAGAATCATTGAGGAGGTCGGCCATGCATAAACCACTCGGCTCTATAGGATATTTAATTCTCTCCTTTTTCGGAGGCCTCCACTCTGTTTAAGCTCCCTCCTCTTCCTCAGTAACCTTTTTCTGCTCGAGCACTTCGTTCGGATTTCTTCCTCCACTTTCTTTCACTCATATGGTGCTATCCTGCTCGATTTCCATTTGCGCTCATTGTTGCTCATTTCTCTTCTCAATCGATTTAGTTAGTTTCAATAATCTTTCTCTAATTATTTAGTGTCTTTCGATCTTCTCCCCTTTAGCTTCTTCAAAAAGGTTTGCACCTTGTTTCTTTTCTCGATTTTTTGAAGATTTTTGATGTTCGTTTGATCGAAGTTTCGAAAAACTTCATAGTTCGTCGGTTCCTGGAGTCCGTCTAAGTTCCGACCTTTTTGAAACCCTGACCTATAGGTGAGACCGATCTTAGATGCATGCCCCATCCGACCTTTGTAGGGTTTGATCCACTGCACCTTGACCTTAGATGACTTGGCATTAATTAGAATAAATACAGGAATTCCACTAGAATCACAACTAGAACTTCCTGCTCGAGTGATCGATTCTGCTCTCTTTTGTCCGACAAAATTTTGGTTTGTATTGGAAGCTACTTTGTGTTGGGCTAAGCAGACTTTCACTTTCACATTTTATATAGTTGCACGTTTTCATTTTTGAATATTTCTTAGCTTCCATAGTGGGAATTCTTTTAGATTTTGATTGGATTCCTCTCTCTTTGCCCTTAGGCAAAGCTTGTCTGACCATTTTAGTTTTTTCAAAACTATTATACCTTCAAATTGCTTATCCTTCTACAAAAGACTGATGGTACTTCCCTCCTAGTTTGGCAAAAGGGATTACCAAAAGTTGCTTCTTCTTCTATCGCACAACTGAGGGGGTGAAAGGGAGTTCTTCTTCGTACATTATCCAACCTTAATGTTAGAGCTTCCTCCTTAGGTCATCCTTAGAGAGTCGTCTGTTGAGCCCCTAGCTTAGATGGGGCGACCTTGAGTCTAGGCCAATAAGCTCAAGAATACTGGGTATCCTTTCCTACCTGAACTTCTAAGAGATTAGACGCTTATTTAACATGGGTCTTGAGTCCCCTTGACCGCTGGTTATATTTTCGTATTCTATGAGCTTTAATGGGTTATTCCCCTTTATTACGATTTAAATTATGACTTCCTCTTTTATTATGCAGATTATGGACGCCCAAGCTGTTGAGATGCTATCCAAGGGACTTCAGGCCCATAAAAGAAAAGAAAAAGCTCCTTGACGAAAGTTTTGAAGAGGGCAAAGGTCGGCCGCTCCAAAGCTCCACGACCCCGCCTGCTACCGATTGCTACTTTTAAGGTTGCCGAGGGCATCAAAGTTATCCCACATGAGGTCGGTGTTGTTGATGGGGTCTATGCCTCCGTATCCCCAAGTCTCCCCAACTGAAGATTCATGCTTTCACAGACCTCCACTTGAAAGGATAAAGAGGGAAAGAAGGGGAAGAAGAAGGTCGTCATCAAGATGTTTCGCAAGGCTCGCCTAGTGAGGTCTAACGATGATAACATGCTCTGTGGAGAAGAATCCTTTAAGCGACCCAGATCTCATCAGGATCTAATTGACAAGTTCGCCCAATGTCCGAGGTTGTAGACCGACATGCCGACCTTGATCATGTGCAGCTCGTGTGGGATTTCTCTTGGAAACCTTTCTCAAGATAATCACCTTGTTTGACTCTTTTTTCTCTCTTTTTCTTCTCTCCTCTTTTCTCCTACTTTTTTCTTTCTCGCATCAACACCGGCTCATTTATTGCAATCGTATCACCAACATACTCGCACATATCAAAATGCGAAATCAATTTGAAGTCGAGGCTTGAAGGCTCAGGAAGACCTTCAAGCCAAAGTTGATTGCTCCAGAGAGGAACCATCTGAGGCTGAACCGTCTTTAAAGAAGAAGACCGATCCGAGATCGAAGGTCTTCAGGAGGCACTCAGAAAAAAGAACTTACTTTAGCGGATTGAAGGCCACTTTAGCCTTGGAGGAGGAGAGGAGTGATAGGGAACGCGATGTGTTGTTAAAGACACACGTATTTATCAGTTTAATCGAACTCTAAATAATTAAAAAATTACGTAGATAGTAGTGAGTCGGGTTCGAATCCACAGGAAGGTAGTGTTTTTAGATTTTGAAATCTTTGATTTTTTAAAAAAAAAGAAAGGATTTTGAAAAGAAAAGAAGAAAAGGATTTTTAGAATCAAAAGTGAAGTCAAAAAATTAAAAAGAAAAATTAAAAGGTACGAAATGTTTAATTTTGGTACTAAGATCTATTAGTTAGTCTTGATTTACTTGCAATAAAAATAAGAAGTAATAATTAAGTGCAAAATTAATATATACAATAAAAATAAAAAGCAAGGAATTTAAATACAAAATAAAAATTTTTATTAATTAAAAATTTTTAGAATTTAAATACATAAAATTTAAAAGAAAAAAGATAATAATTAAAAAATAGCCTGATCTTTGATCTTGGATTCGGCATTGAGAAGATGGTGTAGAAGCTCGGCTCTTCTTTCTCGCAACCCGTTTGCTTCGAAGCAGCCTTTAACCCATAGCTGGCTTCGCCTATATAAATACCAAGCTCACCTGGGTCGGAGATATATTAAATTTTTGATGGCCTGGGGTCCTTTTTATAGAGCTAGGAGGGCTGGATATTTTTTTCTTAAAGGCATATGGAGCTAATGCTTTGTAATCGTCAAAATACAAATAAATTTGGATAAAATTTGAAATCAAATAGCTCTGATAGGACTTTGATAAATCATATAAATCCAGCATTTCAATAAGAATCAACGGTCCAAAATCATCAAAATCGATGCAGATCAACTCAGATCGGATTGGATTAAAATTCTGCCGTCCGATCGCCAGCTTTTCATCGAGGAAATCTGCCGCAAATCGGCTTGGGAGTCGCTGAATCGCCGTCGGGAGCTTTCTGGACTGGAATCAGGCGCTGCCGATTCGCTGGTGAGGTCGAGGTGAAATTGGCAACCGAAAAAAATGCTGACCGTCCGATCTTAACCGCAATCAACCGCACCGGTGCCGATCTGCGGCAATCCTGTTCCATGGACCGCGTAGACCGGCCGCACCGCAACACCGCAATAATCAACGCTTTATGCTGAGTGAAATGACCAGATGCCCTGTGAGCCAGATAAATTTCTCTGTGACCCTTTAAGGGTCTTAGGTCCACCACGTGGCAGGCTCTGACTCGTCGGATTTTGCTGAGCTCTGGGTCCCCACGCCTGGATCGTGGACCGTCTGATGGCTTCAATGGCTGAGTCGGCTTTGATGGGCCTCGACTTGGCTTGGTGGCTCGACTTGCGGAGCCGCTGAGCCATTTTCTTTTTTATTTAATTTTTTATTTATTTATATTATTTTTTTTAAAAATTCATATCTTTTCCCATTTTAGCCTCCATTTTTAACTTGAATTTTCATTTCATTGTGATCAAAAAAATGAGGCTCTTTCTATATGATAATTAAAATTTATTTTTAATTTTTATATTAATTTTTATTATTTTTTAATTATTTTTTAATTAATAAACTATCAATTTTTTTAAAATAATAATAAATTGATTATTATTATAAAAAAAATATATAATTTATTATAAATTAATTATTTATTTGTAAATTTATGATGCTTATCGCACCCCTAACTTAAGCTTTGTGCTCGTCCTCGAGTAAAAGAAAGAATTTAGTTTTAAAACCTTTTATGTGTAGAGTTTCGAATTTCTACTAAGAATTTTCAAAAATGGCCATTGATATTCAGTAGAGCTTAAATGAGATATATCATTGGGCGTATT